>PVYJ01006717.1:1651-16115 GCA_002995095.1 Rhizopogon sp. AM-2018a | reverse complement strand
AATATGTATAAAAGGTATCGACCTACGTAGAACTAGAAGTACAAACGGTCGGGGTAGTGGAAGCCCCCTGACGAGATCTTTCGCAGGATCGAAACCGCTAACGACCGTTTTACGAACCTCCCTATGCCCAGTCCTGACTGCACCCTACCTTCGGGGACAGTGGACAGAAGACGGTAGGGTACTGGAGGTGATCAGCCTAGTACACTACCCGTAGACTTAATTCTGGGCAGCCTCGTACCTCGGCCGCCTAGAAGACCATCATGGTGCTAACGGCCGCGCTGCCCAACGTATCAATGTATTTGGTTTCGCTCGTGATAGCTTTGTATCAAGGACCGTTTCTGAATCCCCTACAGAGCAGCGCCTGGCTGTAAGTACATGCAGGGCGGCTCACCGACGACAAGTCTGACATATATGCACCAAACGAAATTACACAAATAAAGCAAGGAACGATCGCTACATATGAGAGCATCAAATAAAACCGCCGTCTATGACTGAGGCGGTGGAGGGGGAGCAGCGTCACTTGGTGCGGGCGCTGCTGTTTGTCCGGCATACGCTTGGTAATATTGCGCCTGCTGGCTCGCGGCCCACTCCTTAAATTGCGCTGAATTGACATCGTAACCATATTGGGCCCTGCAGTTACGTTAGCACAATGCGCAACAAACAATCGAAGTAATTACCAGTATGCCGCATACGCATCTTGGGTCTCTGGTGTGCTGCCGGATGGGGGCGCCGGTTGTCCACCCGGATATGGTGGTGGTGGTGTACTACCATCTGGCGGCGGCGGCGGCTGCTCCCCAGGTGGTGGAGGTGGAGGTGCGTTGTCGGGTGCAGGTGGTGGGGCACCGTACCCACCCTAGGAACAGATGTCAGTTCACTCAGGATTGTGCATTAAGTGGGATAGACGTACCATTGGATACTGTGAAAATTGCAATTGTGCCGCGTGCAATTCCATTTGCTGCTGCATCATCGCTGTCTGAGCTTTTGCATGCTCAGAGCGTACAACTTCGAGCAGGTCTTCCGTGAGGACTTTGGCGCGAGCTACTTGGTTTTCATCTGGTCCGCTGCTCAAGTTGTCAATCACATGAGTCGTTGAAGGCATAATAACTCACGTAATATGTATGTGCATAGGCTCGTCCGACTCCCGCCCGGTTTCTTGTTCTACGAAGCCTGAACCTTGACCCTTTATCTGCACACGCGTACTAGTTTCTTGCTGGATATATTTCACGAACATTCCCTTCCCAAGCGCCAGTCCATTAAACATCCGGTAAAAGCAGGATCCAGACATACCTGCGGCCCAACAACTTTGGCACGAACGTTGAAATTGCGAATGGTCTCGAGGCCCACGGGCAGTTTCTCTTCCGGCCATTTACGCTGGAAGTCGTATAAGCGGACGATGATTTACTAGAAGAACTTGTAATACCTTTTCACGCAATCGATCCTTCTTGTCCTCTACCAGTGGACCGAGATCAACTGCTATCAGTTCGTTAACCTTATCAATTGCCTTCTGCAGCATTTCTTTGCTTGAAGCCGAAATATGCAGGTATAACGGGGGATCTTTTTCCGTTGCTTTTGATCTGTCCGGATACCACACACCCTTGGTACTAACCGACGCGCCTGTATCCTCGTGAATCTATTCGAAGGATTAGCAGGACATGCAACCACCGCTCGAAAACACATACCTCGGACTGTGTAGAGCCTTTCGTCAACATATACCGATTCCGGACGTCATTGATATCAATGTCATGGGTAAAATCTCCATCATGTGGGTCCTTTTGTCCTATTTGTATACTCCCGGCCATTCCTCCACCAGCACTGAACTGAGCAGCAATTTTGGCGGCAATGGCAGCAGCAGCGGCTGCAGCCTCAGATGCTGTCTTCCCTTCATCGGTCTTGGACGCCTTTGCGGGATAATCTGAGTCAGAAGGTGTTGTGTCGGGTGCAGCCTGGTCCCACTTGCGTTTTGACGACATTGAAAGACACTTGAATGGGGCTGGCAGAATGAGGAGGGAAAGAAATGTGACAGAACGTCTTGTCACACACACGTGACAATTCATTTAGATCTCCGCGGCGACCCCTTCCCTATGGGGTGTCCTTCTCCTGGTGCTTGCAACGAGGCGCCGTAAGTAAAGCGGCAAATGACCTTCAACAAACGTCAGCGCACGCCTTCGGGTTCGCGATTATCGCCATCATCTCCATCTCCATCGCTGACACCAGAACCTGAGCCCATGTACAAGTCTAGTCGCATCGCACAGGAGGCATCGGGGGATCGTCGTTTACTCTGCACGCTGCCACCAACATGTAACCCACCACACAACCGTCCGACGCCGATCGCGGACTCGAGGGATCTGGAGCTACATTATGGCAAGTACCATGCGCAAGTGTGCGAGCAGAAAGGATGCGGGTTCGTGTTTCCTGATGCAAGATTACTGGAGCTGGTGAGTGGATCACGAACGTGTTTGGCCATCTGCGAGTGCGCTGACATTGATTATCGATCGTTTGAAGCATCAAACAGAGTGTCACGATCCACTTGCTGCTGTGCGGAAAGATAGAGGGGAGAAAATTGTGCGCTCTACCCTCCTACAAGCTCACACTCAATTAATCGTCTTGCAGTTCGCTTGCCATCTGGTATCATGTCCACGATTATTCCTGACGCCCAAAGCACGTCGACTACATCTTATTCAAGCACACTCATACCCGAAAGAGTACTTTTTCGCTGTGACAAACAAAGGTGTGGGTGGTCTACTGAAACGCTGGGGCGATGGTGCAAGCATGATTCGAGGAACCTGGAAGCCAAGGGAAAATGAAAAAGAGCAGAAGGATTCTGAAGATGACGAAATGGTTGTAGACGATGATGAAGACGAAGATGATAGTGATGAAGGGGAAGATGAAGAGTCGAGCGACGAACAGGATGGAGAAGAAACACCAAAAATACGCCACCATCAAGAGCTTGAGGAGATACCCACCGCACGATCCCTACATTCACCACCACGACGAGGAAATGGGAAAGTGCAAGCCGCAGCTGACCGTGACATAGACAAGTTGGCAAACTCGATAAACTCTCTCTCGTTGGTCCCACCATCCATACGGTTCGGGAGAGGGGGGAAGAATGGGGGATTTGTTCATCCGGAGATGCACAACCCACAGGTCAGCAAATTCAGTCCGCATAATTTTGGTCCAAGAGGTGGTAGGGGCAGAGGCAGGATAGCAACCGCTGTTCCCCGTACTGGATTCCATCACGCGCAAACTGGTGCACCTAACTCCTCTGCAGAGGTTGATTTTCAGCCTGGGAGAGGTGCCTCAGCGAGGGGTGCGAGGGGAGGCCCCATGAACACAAGGAGAGGCGTCATAAACGTAAGGGGGGACTTCAGAGGACGTGGCCGCGGTTCATAGAGGGTGGAGATTAGCCGGGGGAATTGCTGATAGGGGACAACTGTAGATAAAAATAACGTGCACGTGTATACCAAGCAATGTACTACCTTTGTGTTGTAACGTTGTTCTTATCCACCTATATTCACAAGACTACAAGCTTGTGAAACGATGGGACCGTTCCGTTGATGCACAATCATATTCTGTCGCTTCGAGTCAGCAGCTGAGAAGTGCAAGGATGGGGGTTGTTAGGGGATTCGTCACGCACACCAGTCTTGTTCACTAGGCGAGAATTGGGAAAGAATAACAGAGGAACACGACTTTAATTTTCGCACCTCTAATTGTGTCTCCCTCAGGAGGCTGTATTTCCCCTGCGCTCTGTATGGCCTAGTTAGGCAAGTGTTGTATTGAATTTGACCCCTATCACTTGATCAAAATTTTGAGCGTGAAACGTCAAAGGACGTGAAATATGCTGTTGTGAAATGACTTTACATTGATCATGCAGTGAGTGCCGTGCCACATAAGTCCGTGTATAAGTGTTTGAAGTCAAATTTGGGAGACAATGAAGTACGGAAATAGCCGGTTCGAACAGAGTTTATGGGGTCCTCGAGGGACAATGAAGGTGTTGTTGTTGTGGGTCCGAGTTTATCCATGATGAGCCGACGCTTTGCCATGCTTTTTAGATTATTGTCCCATGGTCGCCACAAGCCTTCGTTTGACCTGCTTTTGTCCAACGAACCCTCAAAAGCAGATGCCCTGCAGCTGGTGTCGGTCCCACACCGTCGAGCTAGTCTCGCGTTTGCTATTACACCCAGCTTCTCCAACTCTTTGATTCTCTGCAACACTCAACTCTATTCTATCTGGCATAGACCATCTGCTTTGTGCTCACTGTATTGCTAATTTTCTTGCCTGTTGAACGACATCATTGGACCTCCTTTGTTACCTTCCACGCCACTTGTAAGTGCCTTGTCTTTCGTTCTCGATCACGATTAACTGATGCGCCCAACTCAGAATACACGGGTACTGCCGCCCATATACCGGTTCATTTACAGTTGCATACCTACGTTTCATGTCTACCAAATTTGTTCAGTCTGTGCCACAGGATATTGCTATTAAAGCAGACTCCGCCCCGAAGTACGCCTTCCTGGCTTACCCCCCGCCCGCGAAACAACGTCCTACACAACCCCTGCCCTCTCCACCATCAAACGCCAGGCAGTCTGTTTCTCAAGCCGCACCCACCCGCCGCCGCTCAAACACTTTCTCCACAATCGCTGCCTGGGCAGCTCACGTCCAGCCGGGTTCCCCTGCTTCTCTTTCGCCGCGATCTCCTCGCCGCCGCCCCTCCTTCGGCCGCGGTCGCAGACCATCCATTAATTGCACCCGTGTTGCCTCAGGCTCATTCCTGAACATCATAGACATCCCTTCCACCGCGTGTCGTGGCCCCGCAACTCCCTCAGTTCAGAATTTCAAAGCCGACCTCACTTCTGTCGGCTATACCTCCGTATTTTTGCGGCTCCCTAATACACCCATCACTGCAACGCTTCCCATCGCGGTCAAGTCTCAGACTGGGAAGAAAATTTCAGTACCCCCCGTGCCCGTGTCGCCTACACGGAAGCCTCGCGGGCTCAGCCGCTTCCGTTCCTTATCTGTGCTCAAGTCCCACGGCAGATCCAGGTCTGCAGCACCCTCATCTCCCACCAAGATGAAGCCCAAGGCAGCAGCGTCATCTGCTGCTGTGGTTAAGCGTAAGAAGGCCAAATACGCGGCATTACGCCCTCCACCTCTCGCCAACGAGCTCGCACTTATGCAGTTCGTTGATGGCGGTTGCATGGAATCCAATATCAAGCGAGTCATGGAGGCCCAGGCCAAGGCCGGCGCAACGGGAATTGCAGATGTCTACCGTGATGGCGAAGGCGGTATCTGGTGGGATCAGGAAGAGGAATGGGAGTACGCCCATCTCCTTGCTGGTGCCGAGGATGGTGCCGCTCATGGCATGGGTGACCTTCAGTGGGTTACTTTCGGTGGAGACAAGTCACCTTCTGGCAACGTCGTCGATGACGATGAGCGTCGCGGCAGTGTTTCCACCCAAGATTCTGACCTGGATCCACGCTATATTGTTCAGCCAACTGACCACCTGGACACGGATGATCTGGCTGTCTTCGGAAGCACTCTTGCACCTCTTACTACCCGCAAGCCAGCCATGTCTGTCCTAGCAATCCCCTCCCGTCCTCGTCGCGCCGCGAAGCATCTTCACAAACCCGACTTTCTTTTGAACATCGCATTTACTAGGGGCTCCACATCACCCGAGAGCCCCAGATTTACAACATCGACGTTTGCAAGCGGAATCGCTAAACCAAAGGGAAAGGCACGAAGACGCCCTGCGCCATTGATGCTGAGCCCCCCCAGCCCCGCACTCAAGCGACCGTCGAACTCTCCTGTGGACGCCGAGCGGATCCGCAAGCACTTCCTTGACTCCTCGTTCGAGCCTGCTACCCCCGCTATTCCAGCCACGACTCCAGGCATGCAGAACACTACAAATGGCAGCTCGCTTAGTCTTCCCTCCAAGAAGACTCTCACGAAGAAGTCGTCAAGGCTGAACATGATGGGCCTCTTCAAGTCCTCCAAAAAGGAGGTGGAGTGTATGGTGCATTAATCTTTATTCTCTCTCCCTCCTCCCTGTATAATGAATTCACTGGGCTGGGGCATGAATTCGAACACTTGGTTAGCGCTAATATCTGTTGTTGTATTCTACTGTGCTTTTCTGTTGTCTTGTTAAATATTGTAGCGATAATGGTGATACACTAATATCTGTAGAAGTCTTGACTCTTGACATTGACATTGCTTTCCGAGGTGCTTTCTTGCATACACATTTACTCATTACTTTACATGTAACTGTACGCATGTAATAAACGTCTTCATGTCTAAAAACAGAGATATATCCAGCATACGATGAATCAGCGCAACACCGGAGAACATGATGCTCACCAGCAGCCCACCTTAGATGATATCACTTCCATCGATGTGGTACGGCGGCGCGGGTTGCCTCCCTGGTCGTATACGCACTCGTAGGCTCAGTTGCATATGTGTAAGCTCAAAATCGCTATAAAACGCCGTTCAAATGCTGATGCACCCCCCCGCCAGGACATTACATTCCCTTTCTAGACGTGTATGCCCTCTTTGTTATTATTCTTATGATTGTGTTCATCAGCGCCAAGAATGTCCATTCCTTTGGAAATCTCAGAGGTTAATCCCCAGATTTGGTGGAGAGTGCATGGGTGTGATAGAAACCTCCATCAGAATATGTAGACAAAACGTCAAAACATAGAAGATGCTAGACACTAATACGGTAGAACACCTTGCGGACGGCTTTTGCGATGTTCTGAGAGGGGTTTTCGGTCTCTGACGCAGTACTGCAAAAGCTTTAGCAATGAGCCCGTCATGCGGGACAGTGATACATACATTACGACGATTTCGATGCCTTGGTATGGGAGTCCTGCTCGATCGGGTGTCAGAACACAGGTTTGATCCGACTTGACTCTGATATAGACCTGGAAACCTAGTCGGTATGATTTGATACACCACCAAGGTCAATGATCGGACCAACAAGAATCGCAATAAAATTGACGAACATTTGGACTGAGGGATTTCGGAGTCTCACTTTCATCGACTCGGAAATTTCAACGAAACTACACACGGATCACACAGGTCACATACTTTACACCGAGGAAGTTCGTCGCACAAACACACAAAACTGCCAGTGTGATGTAAATAGGGGCACGTTTCGCCCATAATAGGGTGATTCATCAACCGTGGGACAAACGAAAAAAAAAATACTGGTCACACTTGAGAATCCCAGAGCGTGAAAAGTAGCTGAGCAGCTGTATTTTCTTCGACATTCTTGCTCTGGAAGAGTAGGCATGCTAGCTCTCTCGTTCGACCATTTATTTAATCTTAGCTTGACCTTGTTCATCCATATTCAACAGTGTTCCGCACATCTTGCCTTCACTATTCCATGGCTGTGATGAGCAATCAGGGATGGGTACTTACGAGTAGTGTCGAAAGTAACAGCGGAGAACAATACAACCTGGCATTGAGAAGATTTTAGAGTTTCTGACCTCGATGAATGTGTTTAGCGTCAGGGGGGATTCAGAAACGCCTGAAAAGTGATATTCCATATATGGCAGGTGGTCGGAAGGACCCCCTTCCAACCTCAGGCTTTCCCCCTTCAAAGCTCAAATAATCGCAGTACATATCTCAAGATACTTAGTGATGGCTGGCGACAAAGAAACATTACTTAGCATGGGCTTCGACCCAGCCCGTGTCGATTGTTAGTATTCCTTTGTCTCACCGGTCCGCTTGCCCTGGCTGATTGAAGCGCCACCGTGGACGTGTCGTACCCAGGGGCACTAAGAGCGACTAACAATCGCGGTTTGCAGCCTGCTATGGACCACATTATTGAGAACGAAGGGAAGCCGGTCCCAGATCCGAGTGCTGCAGCTCCTTCTGCGAGCACAGGAGAGCCTATGGACGTGGATGGCGATGACGAAGATGAAGAGACGCTGCGAAGTTTGATGAGGCCACAAACTAGTGCATCGGGCGCTGTGGAAGAGGCCAAGGTGCGCTGAGGCTCTCAAGGCTCCATCTTCAATACACTCACTTATCAGAGTATTAAATGCTCAGAATGCGGCAAGATATTCAAGAACACGGCCCTGGCGAATTTCCATGCAGAGAAGAGTGGTCATGATCAATTCGAAGAGTCTACAGAAGATGTTCGTACACTGCTTTGCGGGATGGCGTGTCGTATTTCTCACCTCAGGTGACCTTCTCAGATAAAGCCACTCACAGAGGAGGAGAAGAAGCAGAAGCTGGCTGAGCTCCGAGAAAAAATAGCTGCAAAGCGGAGTGTAAAATCTGAACAAGAAGCCAAGGAGGCACGGGCGAATGAAGCTATTCGTCGCAAGTCTGGCAAGGTCGGTTCACTCGCGCGTAGTTTATGTTTTAAAGCTTAAACCCATAACAAGGACGTCGGCAAACTCAAAGAGGAGATGCAGGCCAAGGAGCTCGTGAAGCAGGCTGAGCAGAAGCGCAGAGGTAATTGCCACGAGCTTGCATTTTCTATATCTCATACACATCGTTCCGATCTAACTGCATGTTGTAGAGAAGCTCGAAGATGCCAAAGCTAAGGCCGCAGTAAAGGCACAGATCGAGGCAGATAAGAAGGCTCGTGCGGAGAAGGCTGCAAAGGAGAAAGCTTTACGCGAAGGCCAGCCAATCGTTGATACAGCGACCAGTCCATCAACTACTTCAGGGGGGACAGCGCCTTCCTCCAGCGGCTCGGCTACAAAGGAAACCCGTCTCCAAATCCGTATGGCATCTGGGGGCACGCCTTATACGACCACCCTACCGAGTGAAGCAAGTATGTGGTACCATCTCACTCCGTGACTATTTTCTGAACTGAGAGGTGTTTTGCAAAGCGTTGCGCGAAGTCGCTGAATTTTTAGCTGGCCAAACGCTCGCTGTCGATGTGGAGACAGTCACCTTTGCACAAAATTTTCCCAGGCGAGCCAACTCTTCGCTCTAGAGGGTCATAATGAGGACTTACGAATGTTCTGCACAGGAAAACTTTCTCCCGCGATCATTTTAACAAAACGCTGAGAGAACTTGGTTTGACGCCATCAGCAGTACGTACTTCTCGACGGAGCGCACATAAGATTATGACATCATGGCATTTTATAGGTCCTCATTGCGTCTTAAAGCGATATATACGTTGCGACCAGGAACGACGTTTCCCGGTCGTAGATCATATAGACAAACCAAAGTTGTCTGCCACTGCAATGTATTTACCTCTGTATATAACTGTTAAAGGGAACATGGAACATGACAGATATTAGGAAAGAAAAAAAAAAGGTATAATATGCAAATGGTATCGAATGCGTAAAGAAAAGATGCCCATGTCAATGTAACCAAAATAAAACCAAACGAGAAAAAATTGTATCAAGCATATTCAAAGAGTGTTATCGACCCATTCACATAACCAACCGCAACTCTCCCAGACTCCTCATCCATGGCTACCTTGGTCCACATATCATCCTCTCGTACGCGAAATACCATGGAAGCTTTCGCGTTGTCCTGCGAATTTACAGACGACAGATCTCCTGCCGCCGTTACCAACTGTCCCGCAAGCCGCTGACCACGGTCGCTAGGCCCCAGCCAGTCTTCAGTATGGCTGTCAAGCCAGAGTGCGGTCCCATATTTTCCAAGCGCAACTGCCGATGGACCGAACAGACGCACCGGAGAGCCTATGGTCTGCGCCGGGGTCGGCTGTGACAGATAGGGAAGGTTGTATAGAGAGGTTTCCCGTCCTCGAACGTATGCTGGATTTGGGGTAAGTACGAAATGATGCAAGATGTTCACCGGCCAAGGGTATATGCTCCCAAACCGAATGAAGATATTGATCGGGCAGGGGCGACACGAGTGCATGGCATGCCAGCCGACTTGCTCGGACATATTGACGGTATCTGCGCGCCATTGGAAGCGGTGCTGTGCGAGCGGGTATCCAATAGGTGCTCCTGATGTCGGGATGATGTTTTGCCGGGGAACGGTAGAGTAGAATTCGACAGTCTGTTGGCGGATGACCACTATGTAATCGTCGCGGAGGTGCATCGCTTGGCAGCGATCGTTCTGTCAAACCACAGAACTCAACAACGGGCAGAATTACATCGGAAACAAGCCAACCTGTAATAACGAGGGATTCACCAACTGGAGTTTTTCTTGACGCAGATCGTCGAGGTCCCATATGCTCACTTCTCCACCGTCGCCTGGACGCCGGGTAACGAGTGTATGTCCACTGAGTAAGTGGATCTCCCTGACGCCGTCAATGGCGCTTAGCGGGACGAATGCTGATTCGGGGTCTTCCTCGTCAAAGTCAATAGTTAGTATCTCCGTCCTACGAAGAATGATAAGCAAAAAGCATCAGGGCCCATTAAAATTTTACACCCACTGTGCTGACTGCATCGCCATTATGGCCGAGGAAGAGGGGTCGTCGTTAATGACAATACCGCCATAAGGACCATCCATGTGAGTAAGCTCTGCGATACACGCAGGATACGGGATAGCAACATTCCAGCATTGAATAACAAATTTTTTGGGTTGCACTGTCATCGTGACAGAAATTAGCCAGCGATTTTCTCGACCAGGCAGGAACTGCATGAAGATGATGCGCGAGTTGGGCTCGGTGGGCTTGTAAAAATCGACTTCCCTCTTCGGATCGGGATTAAGATTGGCCCAGTTGCTGCGGAGAGCGAGCGCGTCACAGGTGAGCTGTTCAAGTTCTGAAGCTGACAAAGTGTCAAGCGATCTTCCATTGAGATGGGGAATGGGGATATTTTGCTCCTGGACATGAGTTCGCAGGAGGAGAGCCCAGAGACTACGCAGACGGGTGACAGCGTAAAATGCTTTGCTAGTCTGGATGATCAAAAAATCAGGTTTAAAAAGAGCAAAAAAGGAAAGGCGTGCAAACCTGACGCAGGGTCATGATAGTTTGAATAGGAAGATGTTGAACTACGTCGAGAAGTACGTCGAGGGGGATAGGAAGAGATGGAGAGCGATCCCATGAGCCAATAGTGGTTCCATGCATGTTAATCAGGCAGGTCTTTACGACGGGGTCGGATGAGGATTGCTCTATGTTTTATGCTATTTAAGCAGAATCTGTGAACTGGTTGAGACGCAGGTCAGGGTAAAAGAGGAATGTATGTAAGAGCAAGCAGCCTGGGGGTGCGGTTCCAGTCCGGTTTAATTGAAATCGGCAGATTTATGTACGATGAAGATCGGGTCTAGTTGCAACGTGTAGTAGACCTGGTTGACAGAGGCAAACGTACAAATAGCAGAAGAGATGAGAGTGAACCTCATACATTGGAGTGGCGGTGGTGATAGTTATCATCACCGATGCCTACAATATTAATTCACATCTGCAGGCTGTTGTGGGTGAATGAATAGTAGTGTGAATCAGCTTCGCGAATCATGAGTGCAAAGAAACCCACGATGTTTTCTCTCTTTTCTTGAGGTATAAGTCCGTGTGCCTCGCTCTTTTTCTAAGTATGTCCCGTGAGAGACAAAAGAGGTAAGTATGATGGAATGAAGCTCACAACAGTGACATCCCGGGTGATATGCCGACGACATTGTCGAAACGCGAAAAAATCGGACATCTGTGCCGTCGGCAGCCGGCATATCTGGGGTCTGAAGTTAATGTTGTTCCCTGCGGTAATCCAAAGGGATATAGTGCGTCACTGATGCGATTAAGACGCCTAGCGAACCTCACGAACTTGTGTTCAAGTTAAACGATGTGTGGAGTCTGGACTCTGGACCACCTTGCAATTGTTTGATTGGATGAAAAACATATGATATTTGGACCGAGATTAGCTTTTTTTAAAATTTCATATTGAACTCAATCAGTACTTCACTTCCATCTGACGCGGCTGGATAGGCTTCAGGCGACGAGCTGCAGCTCTAGTGCTATACAGAATGCAATGTTGAAACGTAGGGCCCGGAGAGGTGATTAGATTAAACGTAGATGCATAGCTTGCACTTAATTTTACTCGGGTCCCGTCGACATACGGCAGCACTCAGGGCCAACATTATATTTGGGCTTTACTTTGGTCATGCGCCATGTGGTGCCTAAGTCTGTGTTCGACCGCCTCAACGCCCTGCTTGCTGACTTGAAGCTCATTACATTGACAGATAACAATACGAGCTATCTGGATCCACCATAGTGCTTGTTCACATGGATCCAGTCCCAGCTGCAGATGACTCCTCTCCTCGTCGTCCTTCACTTCCACGCGATCGTCCTCGGCCCCCCTTGCCGAATGGACCACGCATGCGTTCCCGCCAGAAAAATTCACTTGACACCAATACTCCCCCTGGAAGCTCCATTGAGAGTGGTTCTCCAGTCGGCTCAGTCCTGACATCCCCGGTCTTCACCTCTCCCTTCCTCCGTCCAGGTTCCCCGGGTCTTCTCGACGAGACCAATAGCTTCTCCCTCGATGTGTCCCTTCCACAGTCCGTGCCGCCATTTGGCGCTCCTTTACAAGCACCCGCGACATCAGACGTCGGAGTTCAAGCTTCATCAGATTTCAACTTCCCGCCTGCTGCAGGCTCACCTCCAGCCGAGCAGCCAAGACCTACACTCAAATCAAAACCATCTATAGCAACGTTTCTTGCCCCTCCTCCTCTCATACCCCCACCCGCAGTATCATTTGAATCCACCCCTATTCCATGGAAGGGTTTACCCTATGAGGCTGCACAATGGACATTTACTTCAGAAGAGCTGCAAGAGATCGTTTCGCGTGCTATTAGGCTGAGCGCAAAAGAGTCTTTCATACGTCTCCTATCTGTCCAGGCTCTCGACACGGACATCGTAAAAGAAGCCGAGCGTCTAGAGGAGGAACGTTCTGCAGCACAGGCCAAGTGGCGATTTGAAATGCAGAGACGGACCATGTTGATGCAGGCACTCAACGCCAGTGCCGGTATTCTAGCAAGCTCAGGAGAAGGTGATAAGGACAACGTATTGGGAAGTCTGATATCTCAGGCTGCAGCGTCCATCGCGTCGTGCGACTCCATTCTTGAGTCCGTGCTGCAGATGTCAGACCAACAATCTCAAATTTCTGTAGTTCAGCACAGGCATTGGGCATCGGCTCTTGGGATTGCGCTCCGGAAGCTGAACAGGGCATTTGAGCGTCAGGGGGAGGAGATGAAGCGCGCTCTCATACGTATCCAGACTCTCGAGGATGAACTTGAGGAGGCCTGGAGGGAAGCAGAGGGCATGGCTGCTGAGATTGATGAGATGGAGGAGAGCGACGACGAGGACATCGATGATATCGATGACACCCAAACACTTGGAGACATTACGCTCAATACCGACCTTGGGCAAGTCATGGGGGTCACTTCTAAAGCCGTGCTATCAAAAGCCACTCTTATCTCTCAAGTGAACCATGTAGCATCCGATGCCAAGTCCGTCAAGTCCTTCAAATCCGTTAAATCCTCCCGCAGCAGACGATCCAACAAAGATGGTCCGAGCCGGACTTCACGTCTTTCAGCAGCAAAGACACGCTCACGCACCGCATCCAATGCCAGTCTACGTTTACCCAAGGCGTTGCGCACGCCGCCAACGTCTCATGCGTCACCTGAGGAACCACCACCCATGCCTGCATTACCAGACAGCCTACAATGTTATTCTTTCCTTGATATGGACGGCGGTGGCGCGGAATATGCCCCTCCGCCCAGAAAACAGCTCCCTGACCGTGCGTATCCTTTCCCCCCCTCCATCTCTCTCACTAACTCGTACCTCCCAGGCGCTCCCGAACCAACAGTCTCCCTTCCAAGTCTTCCCGAACCTCCACATACAGCCGGCCTTCCTCGCACCACAATTCCTTCCATCTGGATCGACGCCGACTCAGCCCCAAGTGTGCGCCCAAACGGCCTCGATCGCTCGCACTCCATGCAAATCTTCCCCACTGTTCGACACGGGCGGAGAAGTGATCTCGTGATGAGCCTCTCACGATCCGATCCCAGTAGCTCGTCCGCAGAGAATGTCTTGGAGCCTCCTTTGGGCGGTCCAAGTACCGTAGGGGACAATAAACCGCCCATTATGGACAGACATATCCCTGCACCTGTTATAGATCGGCCAGCATCAGCCGTCAATAGGCTCATGTCTAGTGCGATGGACAGGCCGCGTTCGACTGTGGATAGGAGGAGCTCTGGGTCGCACAAGTTTTTGCCGTTGTTGTCTGAGAGGTCGTCGGGCATCCCTGCAACTGTTTTCTCTGGTGGTAGGTATTACTCCCCGTCGGGCTTGCCCAGTTATCGGTCCACGGAAACTATTTCTGAGGGCGGGACACCTCCGCGGGTCGGAACGCCGAATACTGGTTAGACCGACGAAGTACATTAATGAATTTCGTCGGTCCGGCTACTTAGGTACGTTGCTTTACATCACGTGCGGAGCCGAGGACTGACATTTCTGCGATCAGAGATATTCTCACATTTTTCATACGCATATATGTTCTCTCCTCATCTACGGATACCTTTTACCCGTACGGAAGGAATC
>PVYJ01006706.1:0-13667 GCA_002995095.1 Rhizopogon sp. AM-2018a | reverse complement strand
GTCGTGCTTCAAGGTACCTGTCTGCGCTCGAATTTTATCTGTGACGCAATAATTCCAACGATATGTCGGCGTTGTTGCTTGTCCGCGGTAACGCTCGTAACACGTGATATGAACGTTAGTCATTCTATCTTATCCTCGATGTCCAACACCAAACCCTATGTAGACGGACATCTAGTCTCCCCCTTAGGTAGACCAAGTTCTTTACTACATATGGACATCACATGTACTGCCTCGATGAATGACATATATATAGTCGACGTTTCCCATACTTCTGCGTCGACATCTCACCGTTAACACACTCTATCATGCCGGTCATCACGCTAACAACAAATGTCAAGGTTTGCTTTGACTATAGCCAAATGTCCTTCAAACTCTCAGTTGGCAATCACGTATAGTTTGACTCTGAAGAGGCTACAAAGGCATTCGTTCGCGAATTTTCAAAGGTCAAGAATGTCATCTAGTAGCCTACTCAGACAATGCTCACTCCTCGTACACCCTAGTTCTGCGAGACGACCATCCGCAAGGACCTGAAGTATTTCAATGTGAACTTCTCGTATAACCCCTACCTCGCTTTTGGTGGCACTTTCGATCCTGCTTTGACGCTAAACGTGGTACGTTGAGTGGCTCTGAGCCCCTGACATCTTCCTGACTTGTAAACAAGATGAGCCTGTTCAACGTAAACGCAGAGAATGCGAGAGTCTGGTCGAAGGCGTTTGCTGAATTCTTCCAAGAGAAACTTGGCGTGCCGTCCGATCGAGGATACATGTGCGTTTGAAGTCTTGACTCTGGGACGGCGATTTCATAACATGACACTTGTTCCAGGGCATTCCTTGATCCCGGAGCAGAGTTTATCGGGTGAGCCCTATAGCTGACAGTCGATATGTATTTTTGATACGATTCCCTATAGATATAGCGGGACTACTATTGCAGAGAGTATACGTGTCAATGCAGCGAAGTGAAGCAGTTTCCAGTAGTAGTGATTGTCACATTATTTCTGATGCATCGAAGCGGATCTATGTATAATATATCTACGAAAACTGAAGGCAGTTTTATGTTCGTGTTGGGGATTGCAATATTGAACACTCGCGCTGGCACTTAGGGACTATTCTGGGTCATGGGCACTGGTCATCGATATGTAAGACACCGTGACACGCTTGCTCTCTGACAAACTTGAAGATGTCATTACACATATGTCGTCCGACGGATCAATTATTCATCACATAGCTCTACACTCCATGACCTGCACTTCAAGTCTTTGGTTACAACCGAGGTGTCTTGACACTAAGTAAAATTATCTTCTGAATTGCTTCGTTCCCATGTTTCATTGTATATATTTCCCGCTACCTTCAGCCATTAGGCCTCCGAGAGGGTACAGCTTGCAATCGCCATTTGACAGCATTTTTTACACGCGGTGCCCATACCAGTAGAGTACCCTATGGCACAACTCATACACGATCCCCACCATCAATACTTTAACTGTGAAAAATAATGGTACATGTGGCCCATCTCTCGTCACACTGCTCAATATCTGGCTTTACCCGCGTAATATGTACATACCCCGCACCATCCACTGGCTCAGGTTTCTCAGAGCTATCAGTACACAGACGGGAACAATGGCGAGCAGCCCATATTGTAACTGTAGAAACGATCAGCCACGCTCGCAGTCTCCGTAAATGACTGACCTTGGGTATTTTGCGTCTGTGCACTTCCGACAGTCATCCCAGTTCCGTATGCAATCCTTGCACATGAGGTTCGAGCACGTCTTGCATGAAAACCATGCCTCGTTCCATTTACACCGTGTACAGTAGCAGTGGTCGCAGCTTGAACACTTGGTCATACGAGGCGCGCAGGCGTCACAGATATGCTGACGACATATACCGCACGTTTCAGCGAACAACGGATTCCGAAGTTGAGATTGTCCCGCGTCAACATCAGGCTCCTCTTCTATGCAGTCGTCGCATAGCCGTGTGCTGCTACAAACTATACAGGTTTGTATGTATGCGCACCAGTCCTGGCAGTACACTGCCTTGCAGCTGGGGCATTGGGCGAAAGGCGTCCCGGACTGGTCGGCTGAGCAGAGTTCACATATCCATGTCCGTGAGCATGCGCACGACTGCCCTCCTGGTGCACAATCCGAGCAGATCATGTCTCCTATGTGCTTGTGACTACGGGACCAGCAGTAGTTGTTGTCACAGCGGCGCCAGGCTGAGGCATGGCCCTCGCGAACACACTCCTGACAAGGAGCGATCCTTGGTGGGTGTACGTGGTTTAATCCCCGGTGGTCATCCGTGCCTAGGTCTCTGATAGGATGGAAACGTTCATCTGGACTGCAATTATATCCGCGCCTCCACTGCGCAATTCCTTCGGGTTGTCCAACACACCCATTCAAGAACGCCATGCAATACCAACGAGAACAAATCGGGCACTGGCCTGCCGCAGGAGAGTGATCTGTTGCACAGGGAACGCAGAAGAACTCCCGATTGTGGTAAGAGCAGGCCACAACGGAGACGATGGAAGACGCTTGGCAAGTCGAATTCTCGCACGCGTACACTCCGCAGACACGACATCGGACAAGGTCGAGGGAGCATGATGGGCATACATCACTGGGGACATCGCTCTCCAACACCTCCGGACCTACAAGGTCCAACTTCGCGAGACGACGCAAGAAAGCCTGACAGGCATGAAGATTATCACGGGTTCTGCGACAGTCCTTACAGAATAGCAGAAGATACTCACAATTGTGTCCGCTCTGCGGTGTTCTTGTTCTTGCTTCCACTTGGCCTCTTGTTCCTGCCTTCTTGATTCCTCATCTCTCTTCCACTCATTAACTTGTCCTATTACAAAATCCTTCAATTCCATTAGCACGTCCTCGCTTACGGGCAATGGGAAGTCCGAGATGTTCTCGGAGCCCAGGGAGACATCATTTACCACCATATGATTCAGGTTGATTGTGAAGCAGACGGTCCTCTGGCGTGACAAAGGATCGAGCCTGGAAAGATGAAGACCGCAATGTTGCAACACGGCGGTCGTGGCATTCAAAATGGCAAGGAAGGACGCGTGCGAGGGCAGCAGCTCATCCGGGGTGACCATATCGTCTACGCCATCGTGATTGGCAAGAGCCTTTGCAAGCTCCAGAACTCTCGAATAGATTGGGTGTTCAGCTCCGACATGGCGGAACTGCATAGTGTTTTGCTTGTGGATAGTAATGTTGATAACTGGAGATGGCATGTTGATGGTCAGAAGATGAGAGTACTTTCCGGCATGTAGACATTCAGTCTTATGCAGTATTAGCCTCAACCGGTGTCCTTAACGGAAATTTCCGCGACATACAAAAGAAGGGAGTTAGTCTCCTTGTGGTGAAAGATGGTCGCTACGGCCATGAAATGAAATAGCCTCATTTTCTTCGGGATAGCTTAAGCTGAACATATCGAGGAGAAGTGAATCCAACACCTCGAACCTGGTCTTGTATTAGCTAATGAAACATCACCTTGGCATCAGCAGCGGATATGCCCTCGAGCTCACATGCATGAAGGAACTGCATGTTATATTTCCATGAACTGTGTCAGGACGTATCGGAGTTCATTTGAGTGCATACCTGATAAACTGGTACTAAGTTTCATGATACCGTCATCCACTTCATTTAAGTGCACACCTGGTAAACTGGTACTAAGTTTCACGATATCATGTCATTGCCATAGACTTGCTAGGGATACCCCAGCGTCCTCTGGGCCCGTCTAGGCTACATGAACGTCGGTCTATGAAACATGATGGCCGGCTTATAAGTTCTCCCGAGACCTCTTAAGGTACTGTCGGACATGACGTATATGCGACTGGCCGAATGGGTATGAGCAAATTCCCTGGGGCTTCCCCGGAGCGCTCGGCACCATTGTGGCGTTTTGGGGCGCGAAGGGTAGCGGAGGCTTCTCGTAACGATTGTGGGGCAAGCCTCAAGCATTCAATACTCATTGCAATGATAAGAGACCAGGCCCAGAGGCTGAAATGCATGTATCCCGTTGGAGATGACGTACACAATTCCGACAGCTGGAAATACAAATATCATTTGGTCAATGCAAACAAAACACCACAATATGCTCGATGCAAGAATCAAATATTCAAGCTGAAACTTTCCACCGTTTCCGTGGATACGTGGAGGCTTCCCAGTTAACGATGTGACCCAGTAGTTCGCCGTCTTCTTGGCCGAGGTTATCCTCTGTAGCTGTAAGCAGATTCTTTAAAGACTCCTGAACCAACCCTGCGGTCTTGAGTTTCCTTTCGAGTGATGGAAGCGCGGCTTTTTTAGGGGGAGAGGCCTTTAACAAACAGTTCAGTCGATACACCTGAAGATACATTAATGTTCAACGTACTGGTGTTCTGAGATACGTATGCTTTGGTGGCAATGCAGGGAAATGGGTTGGAAGCTGACGTAGAGTCCCTGGCACGGCGGGTGGTGCATTCTCATCGTCTGAAGGAAGGAGTTCAGGGGACTGTGATCGTGGGGGCGGGAGTTCGAAAGTTGTTTCAGCTGTTTCAGCTGGTGGTTACACAGTCAGATAATCAGATTAGTAAAATAGCTCGACTTCACGCACCAGAATATTTTGCAAACTCTACAGCGACAGCGCGTAGATCTTTGGTTCTCAGATCTCGCTCTTCACAAGCCAGTAGCATATCCTTTGCTATCGGTATTGCGCGGTTGGCAAGGTTGGCATACTGATGGGCACGTTCAAATAGCTTTTGAACAACTGCTCTCTGAGACGTGAGTTTCGGAAGCGATACACATGAAGGGCTACGTACATGCTACGACTTCTATCTCGAGCCTCTTCAACGCGGGGGGTTCGATTGAGTCATAGTCGGATGTCTTTAGCTGGGCAAGGATAAGGCGCTGCACCTCCTTGGATGCTATTTCTGGAGAGATGGACGGTATGGTCTCAGCAACTGCTACGGTTGACTGCCCTTGGGGCTGGACATTGAACTGATAACCCGGGGCTGCTGGTGGCGGCGGAGGGAATCGAGTAGGGTAATGCGCTGTCGCTGACTGCACCAGCTGGGGCGCTGTTCCCGAACCACCTGGGTAGACAATAGGATAGGGCTGCTGATATGTACCATAGCCCTGCTGATAGGAAACAAAATTTGACATGGTAGCGTGTTGGAAAACGTTCTTAACAAGCAAGTGACTAAAAGTAATGACCATCCGTACTAATTATCTCCCACAGACCTTCAAGTTGGTCTCATGAGTGGCTAACCTGGCGCTGCGCAGCTCTCTTTTCATTTTCTATTTCTATTTTTATTTCTATTCTTTTTCACTGTACAATCTTCTGTACCATGACAGTCGTAGAGATGATGGAGCTGCCAGCTGTTCCACTCCAGACGGAGTCCTCCGGCAAGATCAGGCCAGTTCTCGTCGAGCCAGATCTCCCGGACCAAACCTTCCGCACCAGTAGGCCAGACATCGTCGGGCCTGATGTCCCAGATAAGCCGTTTCCAATTCAATTGTCTGGTCCAGTGCAACATGGATTCGGCAGAGGGAGCAAAGACCTCGGATGTCCAACTGGTATGTTGCCGAACGGATCTGTGATATCTGTTGCTGATCGGTGCGAACAGCAAATCTGCCTGATGAGTCCCTTCCACCCATGATCGCTGCTGCACAAACTGGGGTCTACTACGGTTATGCTCAAGTTACACCTCCTGAGGGAACATCACCAACGTTACCCGTACGAGACACCTGCGTCCTGCCAATGGTCATGAGCTTTGGGTGGAATCCTTTCTACAAGAACGAGCGCATGACTGTTGTAAGTTTAGTCTGACATCTCTGATCCATCCAACCTGAATCACGACACGCAGGAAATTCACTTATTGCATGAGTTTGCGAGTGATTTTTATGGATATAACATGAAATCTGTGGTATTGGGGTATATCCGTCCGGAACTGCAGTATACTTCACGAGGTGCGGTTGTCTTTTCGCCCGTTTCACCCATACTGACGTTTCTACAGAAGCACTTATAGAGGACATAGAGTTTGACAAGAAGGTCGCACTCAACTCACTGGCAAGGCCAGGATATGAGATGTATATGACGGATCCATTTTTCACGGCCCAGCAAATGCAATCACAGGACACTAAGATTTGCGGGGTGTAGAACATTTAGAGCGTCAAGTGGGAAATGATTGTATTAAGTAGAGTGCTGATGAGCGTTGTGCTGTATGTAGAACGACGCCGGCTGACATAGTGGAGCTTTTTATTGCCAGTTGTGTAGAGTAGTGGACTGTTGACGCATAGACATGTACAACTCTGCTTGGGAACGTCTGCTGCAAAGTGTGTTCAGAGGATACACGACAGTATGAACTGGAAAGTGCGCACCATACTATAGTCGTCTTGCTTTCTTTGCTCTCGTTCCTCCGATCTTTATGGGTGTCCTATCCTCAACTACCTTCACCGATGACCGAATATTGTCTCCCTCAGAAGTCATGAACGCTTTCTGCACTGCTTCCCTCCCCCATCCAAACCCTTTAAACTTCAGCGCAAGCGTAACAGGCGACACTCCACCATCCTTGAAGTTCGGAGTGGTTATTTCCTCCTCGATGCGTTTGAAAGCGCGTACAGCGCATTGGTAGCCCGCTTCATAGGTGCTCTTATTCGCTCCCTTGAAGCCACACGAGCCACTTGTCCACCATCCATTCTTCACGAGCTTGCCAGACGGATACGTGAAGACGATGCGGCAATTGTTGTGCGTAGTGTATACGTGGAGGTGGTATGGTTTGGGAGGCTCCAACACATCTTTCTTTGGTTCATTCTCCCGCATTGCGGTGATGGGGTTGTAATATGTAGTTGGGCCCACCGGGGGTGCAGTCGAGTCTTCTCCGCTCCACATGTCCTCGGCGAGAGTGGTCCCGAAGGAGGCAGATCTCGAGAAAATCGCATTCCCATGGAGGCGGGCATTGTGCAGAGAATGTCGTGCTGCGTTGAGCACTGAAGACCGCAGCTGAGCGAGAGAGACCATTTCCGTTGAGCTAAGGTTAAGGAAACGCTAACGCTGATATAAAAACGCGTCTTGGGACCGTGGGAAAGTAAAGTCTGTTCGCATTTTCGGATTGCACCGGGACCTTCTCCATCCAACGTCCAACTTCGCTGCTCACAAAAACCATGGCTGTAGGTCGAATGTGTGCATACATGAGATTGGCGCGACGCTGACTGTAACTCCTTTCCAGCTCGCCAACGCTTTCTACAATACTTTTGTCAAGCGCAACAGTACGTGACCGACACTCTCCGAAACTTATGGGTTCTGCGCAGCTCAACGACGCATATCCAGGCGTCTTCGTTACTTCCATCTTCGCTGGAGCATTTGCGTTCAGTGTAGGCTTTGACGTCGCTGTGAATAGTTTCTGGGACCGTTGGAACCAGGGGGTGAGTAGCGGACATATCGTCAACGCCGCCCGATCACTGACTCCACATGCTTTAGAAACAATGGAAGGACATTCGCTCGAAATATATTCAGGAGGACGCAGACTCATAGTTCTGTCCCGGTTCACCAGCGACCTACATGCATAATGATCATATTCCTCAATTAGACCTATTTCTTTCTGGAAATGACTGTCGGAGTGTGCTAAGTAGAACGCCGACGGGTTTCGTGACTCGTCGTGAAATTCTGCTAGAAAAAATGACCTCGTTCCTTAGTCTATAAAGGTCTGGCTAGGGAAGACTGCGGCGTTGATGCAATGAGTCTTGCTTCTATTGATTTATTGCAATCACAGGCAGCGTTGGGCCCTGTGACTTGCCACCGTATGCTGACTTGAAAGAAGTCAAGATTCTTAATTAACAACGAATCTAATTTGCAAACACGATGCGTAGAGTTCAATATCTACTTTGTTTCAATATATGCTGATCAATATGCGAGTATATACCTCGAAATGCGACGCTACAAAATTGCAAATGGGGGTGACGTACAGTGCTAGAATACGACGCTGGGATGGAAGTGAGCATTGGTCTACCGGTGATCATGATGGAAGAGACAGAAAGAAGAGAGTCAGGGAAACACAAACACAGTCGTGGTGGAATATGCAATAGAGAGAAAAAAAACCGCATACAAATCAAATACCGTATCGGCGAAAAATAAAGGTGTCACTGGGAAGGAGAGAAAATGAAGTTTCACGTGGAGAGCATGCCAAGGTCTTCATCAGGTTCCAGCCGGCCGAAGATTTCGTCAAAGATCTCTTTGCCATCGGACGGTAGGGGTGGAAGTTGGCTGGTGATGGCAGACGGATCATCCCGCGAGATTTTGATCCTGCGGATGCGTTCTTCATTCCAGATGTTCTCCAAGGTCTCAGCAAGGTTTTTCAACCCGAAGAGGAACCCGCGATCAGGTTCTTCCGGATAATGTGGGGGGAACCGAGCATATATGAGCCCTGTTTCCGCATCCACTTCAGCTTGATAACCCTTTGAACTTGACACCTGCTGGATAACATCGCGATTTGGAGGCGGGGGATAGGGAAGCCAATCGCGCCCGGTGGTTGTATGGGCAAAATCGACGATACGAATATTAACTTCGCCTCGCTTCCGCTTCCCGCCAGAACGCTTACCAACTGGACCGACGAGCAGGTCTTCGCTATGAGAACGGCGCAGCAAGGGTCGTTCGTTCCTGTTGTTCGACCGCGCACGGGAACGCTCCAGCGACTCTCCACGTTTGCTACGGGACGAAGGATGCTCGAGGGCACACGTCCTAAACGCTTCTTGTGCCTCTTTATCTCCATCATAGATAAGGAGGAGACTGCAGCCGTAAAACCTGAAGCCCTTCAGGCGGTTAATGATCCGAGCGAGAGCATAGAGTTTCTGGAGAAGGATAGGAATCTGCCAGACGAGGAGACGTTCGCCATCGTGCAGGAAGGACGCTAACACCGATTCAAATGCTTCAGGTTTTACGTCGCGGCCCATGTACTTGTCTTGTGTCACATATTCCCGAGTAGCGTTGTTCCAAACCTTAAATATGAATGATGTCAGTCAACTTTGTGCTTCTCGACCTTCCATACAACTCACCTGCATACCGCAGACCCGGATGCCGAGGGGCCTGCTTGTCGTGTGGTCGCACTTCTTCCGCTGGCTTTTCTTTTTGGCAAGTGTAGCATCCATCCCATACTGCCGCGTACCCATCTTGAGGTCAAGAACGCACGAGTGCTTTAACCGACCAGTCAAATCCTCCATGAAAATAAAATGATTTTGTCGCGTGATGGAGTCGTCAGAGTTAATTACGGATGAAGGTTTACTGGGAACGGGTGCAGATGGTTCTGAGCTTCGACGAGTTGGAGGGACAGGAAAATCAACAGATCGTGACCGACTCCGACGCCTCATAATGGAAGATGGGATCCCAATTTGGTTTTGATCAAAGCCTTGGGGTTGGTTCATGATATCCTCTAGCGTATCGTACCCCATTTCACACGCCCATTCCTGCGCATCCTTTGAATCCATAGCAGACTCGCTCTGAACTCGCCGAATGACGGAGGGGGACCGGGGAATCCTTTTTTTCTCCTTCATGAGACTCTCCGATTGTCCCACGGGGCGCTTCCGATGATGCGAGCGAGCTTGTCGTGCAGAACAAATCAGACGATCCTCACGGTCAGCCATCTCGCCCTCATCATCTATCTTCGACATGGAGGAAGACCACTTGCCATGATTTTGACGCTGGAACCTGCGGAGAATGGTGTTGAAAACATGATCCTTGAGTTTCGTGTTAACCATAGTCGACCCTGTCCCCCCGAACCAACTAGGGGTTTGCCCAATAGTCATCTCGGAGTGGAAAAGACGTAAATCCGGTCGGCGACTGTCCTCCGCCGCTAGCATGTGACGCGCGGAACGAGAGTCCGAAAATGACGGGCTCGGAAAGACCCCTGCAGGGCGTTCGGGCGAGTTGGATGGGGTTGGCGCCTCACCCTCCTCGAGAGGTACGGTGTCCTGACGTGTGAGAGGGCTGCATTGCATCGACGTCCCTGAAGACTCCCGACGCATGAGGTCAGGTGTTGACGCTGTCATAGCACACATGGATGTGAGATGTCTGGCAGTATCAGGGGACCTGTGGTAAGGCGGCGAGTGGGAATGCGACATGGAACGATCATGTTTCCGACCACCAAGACGAAGAACCCATTCAGGGACGATGTGACGGTTACGATCAAGTACCACTTCCGGCATCTCCTCGGATGATCCATAGCCCAACATAAGCTCCTCCTCAAGAAGTTTGGATGAGAGCGATGTCGGTCCGTGAGCGGGATGAGAAGGGTACTTGTGAAAGCCAGGACGAGATTGGTGGGCAGTAGGCGTCTCAGATAATGTGGGTGTTAAAGAGCCTTTGAGAACACGTCGGTAAGTGACAAGCATCACGCCCAGATACCGTGGAATGAACCCGAGTAACGGAGGCGCTTCTCGTTCAACAGCCTCATAAAACTGGTTTTCTCTCGACACCAGGGGCTACATAAAATGTCACTAAGAAACTCAGCCCGAGAAAATATTGCCAGCCATACCTTGCAGACGGCACGCTTGGTAAATTTGTATATCGCGCTGTGACCACCGACTTGGTTCCGGAAAGGACGTAGAGGGATATGCGGAAGACTTTCGTCTGATGCACCAAACGTCATGTCCAGGTGCTTTTCCGTCCAGGTATCTGGCGGTGACCTCTCGCCTCCTAGTACTTCAGGTGCTGAGCGATCAGATTCCTCATCACTGGCCGGTGCGGAATATGATGGAGGAAATGCGATATCTCTGGATGGCGAGGGGTGCTCCGACGTACCTGCCGTAGTCGAAGCGTCGGTCGTAATGGAAGTGGTTTCCCATGCCGACTCGTCATCCGTGGACCATGGGGAATATGGACGCCTAACATCAGATGGACGCGATGCAGAAACATATGGTGATGTATGAATAAGGGTGGGAGATCGGGAACGGAGAGAATCCGAGCTAATGGAGCGGGGTCTCCTTAATTCATCGTGTTTGCAACTGTTACGTGCAGAGGGAGAATTAAAATCTGATGCGATGTTATACAATGTCAGGGGTGGTACACGGCGGGTGGGTGATTGAGAAGGCGGGGGTGAAGGTGGATATCCTCTCGAGCGAGGGCGAATATATGGTGAAGGTATTCTGACTGGGGGTTCCGCACGAGGTGAGTCGAGATCAAAATTGAACACAGAAGCTTCAGACGCTCGTTCACGTCTCCGTCCACGAATAGTCTCTTGCTTTGAAACATCCTTTCGCCACTCAGACAAGTCATGCATAACAGTGTCTCGCGTATAACCCCTCGTGTCCCTTGCCCGTGACGATTCCTGGTCCTTCACGCTATGAGAGCTGATACTCTCCCGAGTGCGTATGCGCTCCAACGCTGTAGAACTGCGCTCTCTTCTAAGGGCAGCGGTCTCGGGGTCGGGCCAATCGGTTCGCTTAACAAATTCGTACTTCGCCTCCCCAACATTTTCATTCTTGTGAGATGAAGAAGGCCGGCGTTTACCCATTAATTTGTCCGTTTTTGGGAAGTTTAATTCTTCCTCGGATGGTGAACGGGGGGCGGATTCCTTAAACAGCTGCAATGAAGCTGCAACTTTACGTCCGATGCCTGTAGTAGTAGAAGAGGCTGGATGGGGACGCGACTGACTGCGTGCAACAGACGCAGAAGACGAGGAAGACCGAGAGGAGGAGCTACGAGAGAGGGATGAGGCCTTCTGAGGATTCAAAGTGAATGTGCACTCCGAAGCGGCACGTGAAGACGAAGGCATTGTGAGGGAACGACTTGAGTGCGACGTACGGGGTCGTTTGCGAGGGGAAGAGTCGAACTCATGCTGCTCAGTTGCAACGAGAGGGTCGCCATGCGTGGTGTTACTCCAGTGTACGGAGTGCGAGGCTGACCTCCGATAGACAGGTTGCTTGTTGGCACTTCCATCCTGTAGAGGCCCCGCGGTCGGAGAAGAACGAGCTGTCACGGGTGGCGATGGGGGAAATTGATAGCGGTGCTGGGTTGAGACGTTCTCATCAACAATAGGGCCCATAGACGAAACAGAAAGACCGGGTAGCGCAAGTCAAAACAATTAAAATGGTACTGCCGGATTAGCGGTAAAGATAGAATTTCCCGCAGATGATGGATGAATTGATTAGTAAAAGAAGTTGTAGATTTTAAAGGCAAAACGTACGAGGCAGGGATGATTCTAGGGAAGTACTTGATGATGAGGGTCTCTTGGACAGAGACTCAAGTAAGGTTTTTGAAGAAGAAATGACGATATGGACGAGACACGTGCAAAGTTTTGTTTTTTGAGATTATGACTAAGCCAACCTGTGTCTCTCTCTCGATAGCACAATAGCCTATCTCCTAAGGACACACCTTGCAGGAAATGACAGAATTGGCTTTCCTCAAGTCGGACCTTTTCTACTCAAGCACATATGCGGTGCCATGGGTCCCAGCGCACGTTCGCTGGCAACTTCCTCTACAAAACACCTGATCAAAAACAAATGAACTAGCATCCAATGGTCTAGCAAGTTACCACATACCGTGGTCTGGATCAAAGCGTGTACCCTTCGTCTCTCGTGCACCTTATTACCCTCCAATGGCGAATGACAGCAAGCACGGTCTTGCACCGGTTTGTATCTCTTCGGTTCATTTTTAGCCGCTCATTCTCCTCCTTTCTGCAACCTCGTGGCCCCATGTTCCCACTGTTCGCCTCAATTATATCGCTTCCTCCGCTCTCCTCACTGTTCAGTACGTGTACATCAAGGTTTACCAACATGTCGGCGCTTGCTGGTCGCCTTGGAGGCAAATTCTCACATGAGGGACAAGCAGAGGACTAGTCTCTTACGAAGGAAACTCAAGCTTTTTCAAATTGATAGGGTTATCTCGCAATCGCTGTTTCCCAACTCGGGCGAAGCGCAACTATGGATCCTCACCACCTTCAGAGTTCGGCAATCTTACACTGTGTGATCCGCGTCAGTCTTGAGTGAATTCGTTAATTCATCCGGTGCGGGGAAACTGATTTCACCAAACAGTAAATGCGGATAGGCTCTTGATTTCTCCATGCGCGCAACAGTATTGTGGTACCACCCCCCGTCTTCTGTCGCCGACATGATATCATCTTTATTTTTATCTCGGACACCAGGCCCGCTTTCATTCAAGGCTGTGTCAACTTACTATCCACGTGCTTCGCTTTTTGAAATAATATGGATAGATGCGACGGGTAAATTCCGAACTTCGACTGCCAAGTTTTTGAGCAATGAGTGTATCATCAATCATGGTTATTGGTAGAGTTTCCTTGAATAGTGTGCTGTGGAAATGTAGACACATAACCAGACGACGAGCATGATTTTTACCACAGGTTGTAAATCGTAAGTTGATACAGGCCTATGACTCAGCAGTGTCACGTCGGCACATTCTGTGTGTAATACTTGAATGATCCATAATGTTACTCAGTATCTGAGCCTGTCTGAGTCCACAGATTAAAACTTGAATAGATGTTGGTCTATTACTAGTACTGTTAGTCAAAAACATTGGAAAATGCCAGTGTTCCTTTGAAGTTCTAAATGAATATTTAGAGACATAAGCATTATTATCATTTATATAATACTCGAAACTATAGGAAAGTTGAATTGAAGGCAGACTTTTCATGGGAAAGTCATATCAGTTGATGAAAGGTCTTCTTTTTCTTCATAGAAGTTTCTATTA
>PVYJ01006699.1:5709-24422 GCA_002995095.1 Rhizopogon sp. AM-2018a | reverse complement strand
TGGTTGCAAATAAGAAGACGACCGGGAACTGTGCGAGAGCGAGAAATCCTAAGCGATTCCGATAAGTACATTTCATTCGACTGCGGTTGTGAGGCAGACTCACCAGCTCGATTCGGGTTCGAAATAAGAGTGGAATCCTTTATAATGCAGACCAGTACAGCTGCAAGGTACGCCGACAAGACTATGACTAACAGTAATATGATTTGTGAGTCGGTCTGATGTGGTACCATGACGCATTCGATACGTACTTTGTCCAAGATTGAGCTTAAGTTTCGGAGGAGACCAGTGCATTTGCGAAACAAGAGCATTCCAAGCTGCAACCAATCTGCGACTTTGGGAACTTTCCGGGGCAGGTAAGGACTTGTTGTCATCGGACGATACAGATCGATATCCTGTAGACTCGGAAATCCCAGTGATGCCTTTGAAGGAGCGCCCATGCCTCAGACTGAGAATCAAGCTGGGAAAAGAGACGGCGACAGCAATCGCGAGGCCGGAGCACCAAATTATAGTGAATCTACCCTGCCATATGGGATCCTCGACGTAGGAGCTGTAATAACAACTCATACATTTCAGTTTGCAACATCAGGTGTGTCAAACATACTTGTAAATCTGCAAACTACTTGGAATGACCGGAGCGGACATACTGTTGGGGAAGTGGTGGTGGTAGCAGTCAAGGGCCCAAAGTTTACTTACAGTCTGGCATCTGCCCGGCAAGCCCGTCGGCTCCTTATCAACCGACTGATTAGGAAAGAAAACTGTTGTTTTATGAGTGAGGTTTTTTATATAATCAATAATATTATTACAATAACGAGCAGTCT
This sequence comes from Rhizopogon sp. AM-2018a, assembly GCA_002995095.1. Taxonomy (NCBI): domain Eukaryota; kingdom Fungi; phylum Basidiomycota; class Agaricomycetes; order Boletales; family Rhizopogonaceae; genus Rhizopogon; species Rhizopogon sp. AM-2018a. Next base: position 23,604 of record PVYJ01006699.1, on the reverse strand, counting down.
GGACACTTGTAACGCTGTTTGCCATATCTCTTTTTCGTGCACTCTCGCAGACCTCTCGCATGTAGGGGATCCTACGTTCCACATACTAGTCGTGCCTGACTACGTTACCCTTACACTGCAAAGCGCCAGACTGCCAGTGATATTAGTGTCCCTTTTCAGCCTAGGCCCTAAATGGTTCATGCGTGACCCATCCATGGAAAAGTTTACTGTATAGGCTATACTGATCGTAGTCATTGTCTGGGCCTTGAGCGCTAAGACGACCAAGTATACGGCCAGATAGGTCTTTCGATTCAATCTCAGGCTTCTAGGTATCCGTAAGTACGATGGTAACCAAACACTAACGCTTTACAGCTTATGCTATACTTACAGATGTATAAATACATATTAATCCTCATGCGCAGCACCATCAAACCTTCCAAAGAGAGTCTCTCCTACTCCGAGACCAACCACGAGCGAGAGTATGAAACCCAGCTGGAACGTCCTGGCCCGATCCAGCACATCAGCATCTCGAAAACGGAAAACGGAAAAAAAGAGACGGAACGCACATGATTGTCAGCATGAAAAGAGAATTCAGCAGCGTCTGCGCTGCAAATATAACTCCACGTGCGATGTCATGCGCAGGAATGAAAGGAGATGTGAAGCGCTTTATGAATTTAACAGGAGACGTTTGAGTCGGCAGGATATTGAGTTTGTCGGATGCTACGATAATTGCCCTAATTATTCATGAGTAAGATCCTACGCACAAGAAGGTAAAGGGCGCACCGTTTGTTCCAGTGGTGCTCCATCAATCCCCGACAAGCTCCTATCCAGCGTTCGACCAACGCCAACAAAAACAGTGCGATACATGTGCCGACCATGGCTCCTGAACTCTTAGGTACCCATCCAAGGAACCATACTGCGATGCACTGTTAGAAGGGCATGCGTATCTGAGAATATATAACCCACAATTGTCACCCGGCGTGAAATGCAGGTAAGAGAGCATATTCCCTACGGCGAGATCCATAGGACCGTCCATAGACATATCCATTCCATTGTCTGCGAGAGAAGCCTTGCTGAAGCATAGGAGATACAGCACCAGATATCTCCAGTCCATCGCACAGGTGTAAACGCAGGTAAGAAACCGAGGAAGACAAGGAATAAATAAAACCCGTCAAAGGCGTGGGAACTTCCTTCCCAGAATGACTTGTAGCAACGAACTCGATAGCCAATATTATTGCTATATGGGCCAACCATCGATTGATCATCGACTCGGATGCCATGGAGAATAAGTCACGCCAGGTAATCGGGTGAGGGAGGTCCAGGTTGGTTAAGATGTAGACAAAATTGGGCTTCATGAGAACCACGCTCTCGCTTACATTGGTCTATATCTTAACAATCCTGAAGTACCCCAACGAGAATTTTACTTGCAACGGTTGTCGAAATTCAGTCGAATCCACATTGAATCCACTATTCCGGACTGCCTGGATCGGGAGGCCCAGACAAGTGCTGTTATCGGGAAAGACACGGGTGGACTTCTGCACCATCGGGGTTCAACGAAAGTAATCTACCTGGTAACTTTAGACCTCCGAATCTGCACTCAGTGCACCGGGAGCTTCCAGGTGAAAAGAGGTTGGAGATGGGATGGTGGCGGTGGTTGGTGGTAGTGATTGGTGGTAGAAAAGACTCAGGTCAAGCTTACAGAATGAGGCATTTTTGCGTGGAAATGTGATGCCTTGTTTATGACAAATAAATCCGACATCCGACGGCAGAGGTCGAGTATCTGAGTGACCAAGGCCATCTATGTAGCGTACAAAACTGGCTCTGGGTCAACTCTGATAGACCTGCCTGTGCCAAAGGCTACTTAATATGAATATTGCGAGTGCGAGTGCTAGCGTCAATCATCAATGATCATGTACGAGTTAACCAGAGTTGTGAGAGATCATGATTGAATAGATTCTATACATACGACAGACTCACACTCTATACCAGTCTCTTGGAGTCATCTGAGTCGCTACTGGAGGTCTTGCTCTCGATAACCCCATCGGCAATCCTGTGAGCCTCATTGATATCCTTTTGAGTTCCATTAGCAATATTCTGTGCCTCCTTCTTCACTTCCTGTGCCCAACCGATAGCTTTGAGCTTCAGCCCCGTTCCTTGTTCGATGCTCTCCACAATGCTCTTCACACCTTCATTAACCGACTCTCGCCCAGCTGCGACACCTTCTTTCGCGCGTTCCAAGGCTATGCTGCTGTGGGCGATAGATGTTCTTCTAATTTCTCCAAAGCGGGGAACATGACGATCTTCAAGCTCCCTGGCATATGAGCCAACCCGGAAAGCAGTTCTTGGAAGGAAGTATGTGAATGCGCCAGCTAAGGCTATAGGCGGAAGAAGGATACGCGCAGTGAGTCCGCGCGAGCGAGTGACGACAGACGTTGTCAGGGCCGAAATTCCAGTGTAGAGCAGTCCAGGATTCAAAGGCTCCGTTGGGTCACGGAAGGATTTTATGCGACCTGTTATGGACGGTTCAAGTGTCAATAACAATGAAACGGTCAGTGCAAGGCGACATCACTCACTTTCCACCTTTTCTTCGATGTTGATCCACCGGTCTATGATGCCTTGCGCCTGGGAGTGTACGCCAGTACAGTAGCCCGTGATCTCCCGCCGCACCATCCCAATTCGCTTCTCTAATGCCGATGGAGTGTCGAGCAGCACAAGTTGGGGTATGGGTGTAGGGTATATGGAGAGCTACGCCGTGATGATCATTTAGAGTAGAAAATGCAGGTGGAATAAGCAAATACCTTCATGGGACCAGAGCTTGAGGTACCGGGTCCAAGTCCCGAACCTTCAGGTGCATTTACAACTACGCTCGCCTCTCCAGCCATCGAAATGCTGCCCTAGAGAACTTAACTGAGTGTGTGCGTGTCGAACGTGGTCATAGCATAAAAATCCTCACGTTTCGGTCTTGAAACAAAATATCTCGTTGGCTGGTTCGCAGTTTATTTGTCAAGTGAGAGGGAGTTCAATGCGTGGGAACATTGTGTAAAGATGAACCTCATTTCAAATATCTCTAGTACACTCATAATTTACCTTGCTGATCAGCATGGAACGACTATTTTTCTTGGTCCTCGGAGACTGCAAGTGATTATTTTCTGCAATAACTGCAATAACTCCCCCTGACGGTCCAGGTCAAATTTCAGCCTCATACCCCCGATGAGCCTGTAGGCTTGTGTACCATTAATCTGCTTGCTCTGGCACACGCACCAAGTCCTGCCCCACCATTTCGACGCACGGTGATGGAACGGCATGTATGTGTTCTACTGGCATCGTTGAACAAATTGTGCTTGCAGCTGGTGTGTTACAACGACGTACACGTGGTCCGTGGATAAGCATGAGCTGTACTATGACTCCCGAAGTCTAACAGGCTACTATAAGCAGTCCGACGCAGAATGCCTACAGTCATACAGTAGAACGTTTCCCGATTTCACTCACACAGTCCTGCCCAAGCCTACTCCCAATCGAAGAAAACGTCAAATACCGCAAAATTGTGACTGGAATATTCCACTATATCCACTGGCCCGACAGTAGGTCCTTGGGAACAGAGTAAGGCACATCCCTCTAGCGAATCCCTAGAATTCACCGTTTAGGAGACGTATGGTTGAGGACGGGTTTGTGATATCCGGAAGGGCTGGGAGGCTGCCCATGGAAACCAGTCCACCCACAGAGGGATACTGTAGTGCATTGGTTTGTCGCCATCAAGGAGCTTGGATAGATCATAATTTTCAGATATTATGAAAGGGAGGATGTGGGAGATACAACCAAGGAAAGCACATCATTCGTCAGGGCGTACCGTTCACTTAAGGAGATCCGCGTCCCTCAATAGCATCAGAGTTTTTGTGCTCCAAGGGGGAGGGAATTATTCGTGGTTGATATTCGAGTTAACACATATGAGAGTTCCATGCATACTCAAGGCAGCCCTCAAGAAGGAACATTCTTTCATGTTCATAATTCGACTGCAAGAGGTTGTGAAGCAAGTATCACTGGAGCCAGGAGGCTGAATTGAATATCGTTCTCGCGAACTTTAGACTTGAAACCCGGGGTCTCTCTAATCCAGATCCTGCGTACGTGGGCTGCATAGTCAAAATGAAGGTGATTTTCTTGTCGAGCATATGCTTTTGCATACGGAGAGCATGCATCAAAGCCAACACATTGTTAGGCCTCGAGAGTAATACTGTATTCGGAGGGTCGGGAAGGACGGCACGTCTGGCAGCTCTAGAGACGCGGCAGAGTGCGAGCGCAGAAGGTGCTGGCCTGGCAGCGCATGTGACGATGCGAAGGCCCACATCAGTCGGAATATCGACAGGCAGAAATAGAGCAAGAGGGTCGACTTGCATGAAGGAAAGTAGCATGCTTTGTATTTCCTTGTAGGGCACGGGTGATCTTAAAAACCGGCGAAAGAGGCAAGAAATGAGTGATTACACTGATAGGTATGCTGGATCAAATTCGATAATGATCAAGTGTAATCCTGAGGGTAGATTGTTGATAGGAGCACCGGATATCAAGTTATCTACCAGTTAAACTTGCGCATATACACTTATTAGTAGAAATGCTGTCGAGTGGTAATGACAAGTGCCGACTGAAGTAGGCGTGTAGTGGGGGGGTAACGGCTTGAGAAACACTGATAAGATGGCATTTCTAATCATTCCGAAGGCGAACGTACCTGAAGAACCGGAAGCGGATGGGGCATGAACACCCTCAATTCTTTGCGGCAGCTTTTTGCTTCTTGCTTAGCGGAGGCTCCACTTCAGCCTCAATACCATCCTGAAGCTCAGTCCATTCCCCTGCACCAACTTCCTGTCCGAACCTTCTCCTGAAGCGTCCCAAACGACCAGTGCCCTCCTGTTCTTCATCTTCTATGCCTCCCTCAACTCCTCCGCTCAAACGTTGAGTAGCATTCCAGAGAGGGTTATTTGTCGTGTCGCGCGTCAATATTATCCGCGAGCGCGGCGACGTTGTCCATTGCATATATGATGAGCCGTCCGCACGGATGACACGCTGAGGGAAATGAGGAACCGTTGGGTTGGGCAGTTTGGGCAGACGTCGCTTGAAGACATGCGAACGACCATATGGGGAGGTAGAGACACTTCTAGTCAGTATCGATGATGGGGATGGTAGAGGCAAAGGTCCTGCAGAGGGCCATCTGCAGATGCAAAGTAAAGACATCGTTTCAGCGAGGTTATGTAAAGAAGTTCAAAGGATAAAACAAATTTCGAGCTTCAAGGGAATCACGTGACCCGAGGAGAACTTCAAGCTCGAAGTCGAGTGAACGTGTCAACCACCGACTTCAAAACAGCCCACCTCTTTGTGAGGACACTCCCTTGAAACATGGCTCGCTTACACCGAGTTTTACTATACTCATCCATCTTTGTTTCGCTCTATCTACTTGTGTTGTTTCAGGTCCTGCCCGTGCCACTCATCGACGCGGATATTGTACAAGACATCCTTCCTGTTGTAAGTCCTCCGGATGAAGTTCCTAGAATGAATGTTTTAATTTATGCATCTGCCGGATAAACTTAGCTTCCATGGTGGCTCTTGGTGTCATTTGGGTCGTATTCCTTGTGGACTCTCGGCTGGGGAGTATTTACATTCCGTGACTGTCCGGAAGCCTATCAGGAGCTGCTGCAGGTAAGCAGGTGACATGCATCTCTAGGAGTCGACGCGCTGACGCTTTCGTTCGACACGCAGGAAATAAATGAAGCCAAAAACGATCTCCGCAGTCGGGCAGTGACAGTTGATTGATGATCTCCTTGTCCATCCTTTGCATTATCATGATATGTCTTCCCCCCTCTTCTGACACGGGTGCTCGGGATATGTACTAGCATATTAAATTATACTCCCGCCAATAATTCTAGTACTATCCTTCCTCTTGTCCAGTACAAGGTCGACAGCAGCGATAGTGCTAGGATTCGTGTGGTCTCTTTGCGTGCTGGTCACTGGTGCACATAAGGCGAGGTAGTAGGTGACGACGAGAAGACGAACTTACAGTGCACACCATATGTAACTCAAAGACCCCAAGAATCGGTATTATCACATTCAGGGGATGAACAAGAAATCGTACGGGGCTTCCTCAGTTTGTTTCATGCCCTTGAGAGGACACTGTCTAGACTACCTACGCCATGAGCGGAGACGAAAAGGCGCATTATAGGATAACAATTCCAAGCATCTATCATTGACTGTCGCATCAAGGTTGAACCCACCAACTCGAATGAATCATTATCCGCAAATCATATGGTGTAGGTGACGAGACAGGTGTCCGAGGCACGGATGGCTGTAGATAGGCGAGGTGAAATTCGAAAGCCGTCTTGCCTGCGAACTCGGAGCACGGACTCAGCTCATCAATATCCACCATCAGGCGAAGAAGCGGCGCGTTATCAAAGCTGTGTCCGATTGAGAGATAAAACGTCCCTAGTGTGGCCAGAACGAGGGTAATGGTTTTTGGTAGAACCATCACGAATCCTAGTCATCGACGAACACATCAGAAGGAAGGCGACCATGGCTTCTAATGCAAATATGACGGATATGATCAATGAAGGCTGCGCTTGGAGCTAAGTATTATCATGAGTAAGAGCAAGTCACAGCTCACCGGTCAGTGATGCGGGAAGCATTGACTGATGCACATCCAGCGGTCAAGATGGTCATCGTACACAGTGGAGATAATCGATAATCAAGCACAGAGGTTTGTCCAAGCCAAACTTAGCTGATAAGCAACTTCCATTGTTGTCTTGAATTAATCACAGCATACTATATAATCATAAAATGATCATAGTTGTTCCTTCTTTGCAAATTTGCGATTACGCCTGAGGCCGCTTTTGAGAAATCAAGAAGTCCTAAGTCCTAAGTCGACAGGTCAGTATGTGAACTTGAAGGGTTCAAACGTTCAAGGTACCATATGCCAGTAAAACGTAAGATGAACTTGGCGGAGCCAACGACACCGAGCAACGAGGCAGTGTAACAAATTACAATGTTGTGTGAACTTTAATTCATTTCGCATTTCTCCGACGTCATTACTGGGGGCTCCATCACCAACCACGACGATCGCGCGGTGACGATCTCCCAGTGCTCATCGCTGCGGTCGACATCGAGCCGCATCGATTCAATCACTCCAGTTTCGTTTACCGCCTTGTATTCCGAAACACATATATTAATAGTCTCCTTTCAGCTTCCCAGCTACCAGAATGTCTTCTGTCTCTAGTCTCAGTAGTACCCCAGCGTTTCCTACCACCACCACCTCATCTCCATTATTTGAGTCATCTTTCCCTGGCACGTCTGCCACCACTTCCACCAGTAGCACTCCTTCGTCGTCTTCTGAACCCAGCTTAACTTCCAGCGCTGCCCTGTACCGTGAGTTCAATTGATCGTATCGTGTTACTACTCAGCCGTTTCTCACACTGCTTCACAATGTTTCCCTCAACTCCACCCATCGAACTGGTGTCCGCGTGCATTTTGCGTTACTGTGGGTTCGCACCTCCTCGTTTCTACCACCCAACACTCCCGAATTGGTCTGGTAACCTGTGCATTAAATAATGTGCCCTGAATCGTACCCATGATACCGGAACCAAATGATACTTACAGTTTACACCTTCCTTGGTGGGTCTCTCTCATTTCTTACTTTCATTAGCTCGATTCATTCTCATAATTCGCGATGTCTTCCTCGTCGTCTATAATTCCTTTCTCTGGCATGACTAATTCATATACCGCCCTTATAGCTACCCTCGTCCTTCTCCTCGCTGTTTCATCTGCCATTGTCATTCGCAGCCTCATCCTTCGACGACGTCATCAACGAATTGTTGAAGAAGCTATCCGTACAGGGACATGGCTCCCTCATCAGGCATATGATCCCAGAAGTAGTCGCAGACGAAGAGACATTGGAAAGAAACCCAAAATGTGGGAGGCATGGCTTCGTAGTGGTGATGGAGGTGGTGATGGCAAATGTGCTTGGAATGACATAATGGTATGCTTCTGTGGCCCATGTCTTGCAGGTCGCTAAGTTCATATCGCAGCCCATCTATGCCTCCTATGCTAAAGCAAGCCCACAATTTCCGGCAGAAGAGTCCGCCGAGACTCAATCGGACGTACAATCGCGGACGATGCGTTTCCTGCGCCCTTTTCATATACATCCTTCCTCTTCGCAATCTCCGAATGTCGCATCTGCGCCCGCACCCTCATCTCCGCCAAGGTCGACGTCACCCGCCGTACATGTGGCTGTCCTCATTGCGATGCCCTGTCCACCACAGCAACGCGCACGGGAAATGGATGGGCCACCTGTCATTGAACTCGGCGTTGTTGAGCTCCCGTTGCGAGATCCGAGCCCAATTGAACAATGACAGACATCTAGCTGTAGGCTAGACTGTTTTTTTAGGGAGCTAGATTATAGGTGTATAATTAATGTGTCACAAACATGATACGTTACGTTCGATGAATACTAACGTTACTTATCCTTATTCATCACCTTGTTTTTATGCACACACACCATCACTCATGTAGGCCTTGGTCCGTCCATCCATTCATGACATCATGAGGCGCAAATTGCTTTCTGGGATGCCTGTGGTGCTCTGCCCATAGCAGCTAAACGGTATGGCCGAGATTTAGGGAAGTTCAAAATGACCTTTCTGGACACTGATGGTATTGTCATTATCTTATCAACGGGGATTCTTGATACATATGATTTTCATCCCCCGTCAAGGACGGCACTGATCATCTGTCCCAAGGTGGCTCCATCCGTTTTTTACCACTTTTGTAGGGACAGCGTCAACTTAGGCCTCTACTCCACATCCACCTTCTTTTAGAACCTCACTCACCTTGGAGATCTCGATAAATGCGTGAATTGAAAGGTGTCATGGGGATCGAATGTGAACGACTACACTTGTCATCGTGATTTTGAGCGATGGTGACGCGATCATAACTTCTGCCCGGGGTTTCTTTGATTGCGCTGGTTTACGACGATATACGGTATGGCGTCAGAGTCGTGCTGCTTCCGCATTTTTGTGGTACATTGTAATTAGACGAGGTGATGGTGAGTGGATACTTACATAGTATGATACATGGTATTAGTTGACCTAAAGGACTTCGAGGGTTCCCTGGATATGCGTTGATCGCTCTGGTGCCATGGAAGCTCGTGGAAGACATCTTACAACGATTGTGTGCTGGCATCGGTTGCGGACGAGGCTGATGTGGAGTTAGTCTCCCCTACATAGGCGAACGAGATCGAATAAGGTGGTCATTTCCGTCCTACGTATAAGAGTGGAGCTCTTATAAGTAGGACCCAGGCGCATAGCATTGGCAAATTGGGACTTAGGCTGACTTTGGGAGAAGCCTGGAGAACCGTGACCTCGTGTGCATAATGCCAATTTGCCCGAATTCCTCCATAATTCAGCCCCCCCGGCATTTCACAGATACTACGTGATGCGCAGCAATACTTCGTGTTTAAGGGACTGGTACTCAAGCGAATAATACTTATCCTCGGTTTCTTTGATTACATTCCGGGGACTCAAATGGTGAAGTCTCAAAGATTAGCGCCCAAATATTGGCGATGCAGAATGAGTATTGTGAGGGTATCACTCATGCTTGTCAACCGCAGGGCGCTAACTCATGCAGAATCAACTTCAAGTTATGCGGATGTGACTTCATGATCACGAGGCTTATGCCATGTGGCACGTACACATGGCATAAGATGTTACAAGGTTCAGGTGCACAAAGTAAAATATCTTCCGACTTAGTCAGGATGGACAAAAAACATCGCGCGGCAGGCGCACCTCATCCAGCTTCTCTTCCCACCTTGGCCGCCGCGAATACGCCATGAAAGCTTTTGGTGAGCTGGGGCTGGTGCTCAAGGAATTTCACTGATCATTAAGTGCGTTTTTCATTCTACTCCAGACGGCCACACATAAGCTGCGTAGCCTGTCTGACAAACACTGGAAAAAGAGAAAAAGACGATCAGTCAACTATTGTTTGTGGTATTCACAAGATTCATGTATGTGTGACTAGATGTAATCATTAACAAATATTTTTATCTGGCTATCATTCTAACACACCACGTGTGCTCAGCATCGTGGGATGTATCTGCGAATGCAGCCATGGTATCGTGGCATGATAGCCGAGGAAGAGGCATAATTAAAACTAGGGTGACAGGAACACAAGAACTACATAGTACTACTAGTACGGGGTCAATGATAAGTTGAGTGCTAAGTCGCTTGCACTACATGTTCTAGACTTGATCATTTTCAACGGGATTCTTATCCGACCGTTCTAGTCCACTGGTACCCGTTCTCTGTATCAGATATATTCCTCTCCTGCTTTTAGTTGCCGCCCCAGCAACACTGAATCGAAACGAAAGCCGCAGAAATGCGAGTTGCAATGTCGCATGGTCTCGTGGTCGATAGGCGGAGTGCCAATCAACATTAAATTGGTATCTTCACACTACATGGAAATCATTTGACCTTGGCTCGCCATCCTCGTCCGGCTGAATTACTGATATCTCACATACCAAAACGAGTCCGGAGCAGCGCTGTAGGGTCCAAGGATGAATGTTCTCACTCACACCTTCAATTTCCCAAGCTTCTCAGCGCAACCAAGTATTAATTATGTGCCATTGACCGACCATCGATTATTTCCGGTCAACTCGTCCCCCACATCTTCTGCAACCTCCGAAGCTATTAAGTCAAACGATGATGAGAAGCAGACTTCTCCTGAACAGTCCAAGCCGAAAAAATATGAAGCGGCCTTTGGCGCACCTCAGGAGTCTTATGGGATTGGATCATCTTCAAGCTATCTCCTACTATACACTTCACCAAATAGGACTCTGATCGAAATGTGCAGCAGGGTGTTACCGTGTACGAATGAATCCGGGAAACATTTTGTGAAGTTGTGTCAAGTTTCTGAGGCTCCTTCCACAGCTTGTATCATTGGACGAGTCGCTGAAATTTGAATGACATTGGAAATCGAATGGCACTACTAGTTTACGTTACTGAGTTGCTGACACTTAGTAAGGCTGATACCACGTGATGCACTCAGTTTCCCAGTGATTGCCAATTTGCCCTCCATCCTTCGTACGCTCCCTGTCTACTGAGTTTTACTCTCCTGCCTTCTCGCAAATCGAGTCGCGATTATGTTTATCGAACATTTTGCGCGGTTTTCTGACTCACCGGAATTCCTTGACAAATCAGGAACGCGACGGCATCTCACATGCACAGATGCACAGCACCTAGTGCTTCAGCAGAGTTGGAGCTCGTGGGACATAGTTGCCGGTAACTACCCTAAAAACGCTTAACTACTTCAATTCCTCGGGATTGCATTGGTAAAGTCTCGAAGAGAAGATGTATTTTATGTCACTGTGACGCCACCGGCCTGTGCAGGATCATCGATTAGGTATGGTTGACTTCCATGAATCATGTTGACTCTTCAACGTAATTTCTGCAGATTACCCCGCATATTGTTGACGTATGAATGACTAGAGTTACGTCCGGTCAACTTGAACTTCCGTGGTTCTGGTTTGGTTTTGGAACCACGTGGAAGGTCAACCCATGACTCAGACTAAAATATCTTCTAATCAGAGATCCTGCACAAGTGGCGCATTGCGTAGTTCAATGTTCATACAACTTCCGCTTCTTCCTCTACCCGCAGCGTGTTTTTGCTGACCCGCAGCTCACACCTCCGAGTCTCTAGTCCACCGCAGTCACATTTTTTCATGTCACTTCAGACAGCTGCAGAACTCAAAGCTGCGGCGCGTGTTCTGACGAACCCAAATTGGAAAGAGAAATAATACCGCAAAGACTGCGAGCGATGCTTTGAAGGTATTATAGGCGCTCGCCGCAGAAATGTAGAATCCAAATGAGATCCACGGGAATGTGAGTTGCATGGTACGCGATTCGATATGTTGAGGTCCGAGCAGAATCAAATCGTTATTCATGTCAACCATTCTGATCCTGGCATACTATAACTGCCCTTGACCATCTTTTCGACCAAGATTGGCACAGAGTATACTGCGGATCTGTCTTCCATCTACGATAGCGGAGGGTGATAGTGAGTCAATTGCGGTACTTTCATTTTCTTGGGCGCACTGAACCTTGAATCTTTGATGTAATATATGCTAGAGTGGAGCTGTGCTGTGGTGGCGCTATGTTCGAGTCAGACGGTCTCCTGCGCATGTGCATGCAATATCGCACAGCATGTCTTCTTAATGATGGAATCAGTCCCTAAAAACACAAAAGCAATAGTATGGCGCCTTTCCATTGCATATAAAAGATAGCCCAGTTTGAGGGCATTTGATCATTCACATCTTAAGCTTCTCGAGCTCCTTGAAGACGTAACCGCTAATCATTTGTTGCTGCGCTGCCTATTATTTTCACCACTATCAATATGTTTAAATGGTCTAAATCATCGGTCAAGTCGTCCAGCACGTCTTATAACTCGTCCTCAGAAGCTCTGCTCAAGTCGGAGAGCGACAAGAAGCAGACTTCGCCTGCGCCGTCGCCATCGCAGCCCAAAAATTATGAAGCAGCATTTGGAGCGTTGCAGGCGTCTTATGGGTTTGGATCATTTCCTGCCCGCTCCAGTAAATAGGAGTCTTCGAGCGGACGGTGTGTAGACGCAGATTTGATCATGATGGGGGACTAAACGTTTCGGCAGGGTGTCGTTTGACCATGAGTTATCGGGGAGAAATTTTGCGTGGAGCTTCCAGGAGTTGCGATTTTACAGTAAATGGCATGCATACTAGTAAACGGATGGTCTGGAGCTGACGCTATGATGGATTGAGGAGACTTCTTTCTTTATGATATTCCAGTTAGTTATCGTAAAGCGTTGCATATAAGTATATATTAGCGTTAGGCAGATGGTGGGTGAAAGCAAATTGTATTTGTCTCCGGTGTATTTGGGAGGGAGTTTTGCGAGTTTCGGGTATTGCTATTTTCCAGTGAATGGCGTACTATGGGGTACGACTATGACCGTCGGAGATTCGTGGACTAAGCAGATTCCATCTGTATGATATTGCAGGCTTACTATCGTAAAACATAAACCACTGCATATAATTAGCGATAGAAGAGTAATGGGATGCAATGATTGGTAAACAAAAATTGGTATCACATGAAATCAGGCGTACATACAGACGTCATGCAATGTGAGCGATACAAAGGGGGGTCAGGAGTATGTCAAATGCTAGAGAACATTATGCAGAAGTGAGGTGGTAATGGGATAAAGGAAGGAAGGAAGGAAAGATAGCAGCCAGCAAATGCGACCACAAACACAAAAAGGAAGGCAGATGTCTACCTCTTTATTTCTAATTGAAGAATAACGATTACCGTCTGGCCACGCGCTTTCGTTCTCGTCCCTCATCCTCCACATCCATGGCATCTCCCAAGTTATTCTGGATTTGTTGATGATTGGTGTTAAGGGTAGATGTACGTGAGCTCCGTGTTCTCCTTCTAGTATTTCCTGAGGACGATGTGATGGTTGAGACATTGCTCCCTTGTGAAGATGACTCGATAGCGCCTGATGTACTGGAATCGAGCATCATCATGACAGCATGACGACGCTTGGCGCCGGCCGTATAGTCAGAGAAAGCAGGTTCTCCTGTAACGGATGTCGTAGTAGTGACAGGAGGAATGCGGAATATATTCTCTGACGGCGCAAGGCAAGCTGTGATAGGTGGGATGGGGAATGGCTCAGAGTTGTCTTTCTTGGCGCTGGGGGCACGAGATTTGGACGCGCGGTGGGTGGTGGGTGGGTGTGTGGATGGCCGTGGAGGTGGAACCGCAGATGGAGTAGGTGAGGGTTGTCTGTTCGGAACATTTGAATTATGAACTGTGAATGGGGAGTGCGGCGTCAAGGGCGCCGGAGCAGGCTAATAAACGGGAGATACATCAGCCAACGCGAAAGACCAAGATCCAATTATCATACCATTTGATTATCTATACGGGAAGAAGAAGCTGTTTGAACAGGGTTTCTTGCTGCATCTCCGGTGAAAACGTCGCGGGCAGGGGAGTCTTTATTAGTGTCGTTGCTGCGCGTAGGAACGCTTCCCCGTCCTCTCTCCTTTTCCTTTTCGCGCTCTTCATCTTCATCCTCTTCTTCCTCGCGAGCCTTCACTGCCTCCATTCTAGCCTCGATCCAGTCCATGATTCGCCCGATTGTCATCACGTCGCCGGCAGGGTTGTTTGAGCCAGATAAAGCTACACCACCGGTGGAAACACCCTGTTGGATCATCGACATGAGATCCTGACAGGCGGTGGCATATCCTGTGTTATAAGCGCGTTTCGAGGCATGTCTAGAAGATCGATAGAGGGTAGTTATACTGAGTGCAGCAGCTTGTTAGGGCGGAACGTGAGTAAGGTGGTGCGTAGAGAGTGCAGAAAGGGCGCCCTACATTTGAAGTTGTTCAGTAATTCCTTCTCAGCTTTCTCAAAGTTGGCTGCTGGAAGGGATTTGGCCAAACCGTTCAGATCTAAGGATTCCATGAAGGGAGGGTGCGCTGCTGGCCTGGAAGGGTGCGAGCTAAGAGAAATCAGCTATGGATTATGTAAGTTGAGATCAATCGCGTGTTGGTAAGTAACAAAAATTAGAGCGTTGTTCCTGTTTTGGACAATAGATTTGGAGAGTGACCGGGTGAGCGAGGAGAGGAGAGGAGCTGGCTCTACAACGAGCTGTGTTAGCTATGAGGAGTCTCAAAAGTTGTTGGGCTGCGACCGGTTCGCTCCGGCAAGCTGCCCGAACCAACCGTCGCAAATGCGTCACAAAATGTCCATAAAGGGTAACTGATTGATAGAGCTCAGCCACTTTCACCGAAGTTCAAAGTGGAAGGCAGCATGGATGAGGGAGACGACCTTTGTAAGTCTAGAGATCCTGAACGTACTCTTTAATTGATATTACAATAGATGATATTGGTGTAGTGGAATCTCAATCAGATTACATGAATGACGCGACATCGGACGACGACTCGCAGGAGGAATCGGATGCTGAAGACATTGAAGTGCCTCAGGGGGTACAGGCAGAGATCGACACGGATTTTAAGTAGGTCATTTCACTTGGCCTAATTTCGCATGTCTGAGTGTGATATGCAGTCGGCTAGTGAGCAACATCCGCATGACGGATGATGTCTCGAATGCCTCAATGCTCCATCGGGAATGGGATTTCAATATTGCCCAACAGGACGCAGAATTTCGTGACGATCTGCGCGAGGCATCTGGGATAGGGAGGAAGAAAGGAAAGAAGGTGTGTGGCTGGTGATAACCCTTGGACTCCCCTTCAACTACTACTTCATTCTCAGCGCAGCCGTCAGCACGGGCCTGTACTCTCCCATCAAGTACGCGCTCTCATTGGAGAAGGGAATCAAGCATATGTCGATGGAAACATCCCAGAAGCAATACGAACCATGCAGGAAGTCATTCGCATCGAACCAAGAGCATCGTCTGCATGGTCGGTTATTGCACAGTGTTATGAAGATTCGAATGAGCATCAGAAGGCCCTTCAACTCCGCATCATGGCTGCACATCTTCAACATGATGCGGATGAATGGGAGAGCCTTGCTGCACAATCACGGTACGGCTGTTATGAATATCATCGAAGAAAACCTTGACCGTTTCACTAGAGAACTGGGGTATAATCAACAAGCCCTATACTGCTATAGCAAGGTATACAGTCTTGACCCAACAAACGTCGATGCCCTTTGGGATCGTGCTTCCTTGGCAAAGGAAATGAATGACCTTCGTGCCGTAAGTCCCGTCATCATCTTCTTCAAGCGTCTGCCAATATACTTCCATGTTATATAGGCTCGGCACTCCCTTCTTGCGATTTTGAAACTATTCCCACATGACATGGCAGTGCTGGCAGAGCTTCGCCCGATACTCATTGAAGTATCAGACCTTCCACTCTGTACTTCTCTCTACCAGGCAGCTCTGGGACACTATCAAACCATTCAGCCTCTGGGTCCTGCACAGCCCGACGATCCCTCCCCGACCGACCAGCTACCACTAGCCCAAACATTTGGTTTCATCGACATTTTGGTCCTGGCTGATTTGTATAACACTATGGCAGAATATGATCACGCAATCCACACTATAAGGAGCGGATGTAGGTGGTTGCAAGGTCGCGCTAGCCAACGCTTCTGGGACGGATGTGGGGACGACCGAGAGTATGATCTGCCCCGCGAAGATCGAGGAGGCAGCATGAGTATAGAGAGAAGCGGTGATGTCCAGCCTGGTCATTATCCTATTGACGTCAACGCCCGACACCGACTCGTCATTGCACGAATAAAACTGGGAGAAGTCGAGGAGGGCAAGGTGCGTGTTTATCGTGTGACAAGAAACCTGCGGATGGGTAACAACCTGTATAGATGCATGCATCTATTGTCCTCGCGCAAGACGTTCTCGACTATGCTGCTCTTTTCGGGGAGATAGCCGACTCATATTTTGAACGTGAGATGTACGCTGATGCGAAGCCGATATATGAAGTTCTCGGTGGACACCCTGCCGTATGCTCCTTTTGTCAACATGTCTGTCACCATACTGATCCTCGCTACAGACTAGTAGCTTGTACGTACTATTTCAGGTCGCTGTGTGCCGCAAGATGCTTGGCGACCTGGAAGGGGCTGCAGAGGTGTATAAACAAGGTGAGATAGTCTTGGTACCTCATTGCAAAATCTAACCTTCCATCAGTTATCGATGCAGATCAAACCAACAATGATGCAAAGATGAAGCTTGCTGAACTCTACGAGATCATGGATGAGCCACGAAAAGCCTTAGAGCTTGTCTACCAAGGTTAGTGCATCTCTTACTATTCAGACTCGAAACTGAATTTCTTTATACTTTGAAAGTGATTGACTCTCGCAAACGACGTACACACCAGCCTGAAGCTGCATCCATAACTGATGCTGGTGCTCAACCTCAAGGTGCCTCACTTTTCGAAGAGAAGTCGCGTGCCAAAGGAAAAGGTTCAACCCCCGGGAAAGGCAGGTTCTCCTTGGTCGAGCTCAAAGCACTTGAAGAGGAACGCGAGCGAGAAGTCATCTTGGGGCACAAGCGCATCGAGGAACTGTGGCCGCGTATGCTGCATGAAGACGTGGAGGCCGAGAGGGAGTGGATGATCGAGGCTGAAAAGCTTGTGGAGATGTTTAGAGAGACGAGGAATCTATTCGTGACGACGAGGGTGATTTTATTGGGTACATCTATGTCAGTGCTGAGGTGACTAACCATTTCTGTCAGGACCATGATTTCAAGGGCATGTTTCCGAAAAGAAGAATGCAGCGGAGGAATGATGCAGACGAGGATAGGATGGTGTCAAGGCTTGAGCTCAATGGTCAGTTATGGCAGCCGTTCACTCACTATATGTTGTTTGACCAAACGGTCTTGCAGAACGCGACAGACATCGCAGAAATAAAGATGATGGTCAGGCGCATGGCAAAGTGGATTCATTCCGCGGCGTTAAGTTTGCAAGCTGGCTGAGGATTTTCATGCAAGTCAGTTCTCATTTTTGACACGGTTTGATTCTTTACTTACCTGGCGTTCTAGTATTCCTTCATTCTTACCAAGCGGGGAGACTACGACCAGGCTGAAGAAGTGCTACGCCATATCCTCTTATCGAATGCCTACCGAGATTCCAACTCACACACGACGATTCGAACAGCGATAATCAGTGAGTATCCTTTTCAGCTTTGGTTCAACTTCATGACGTCTTGCAGCGTGCGCTATCTTTGCGGGCAGGTTTGCTGTCGCAGTAGAACAGTGTCGCAAACTCATCAACAGCCATCAGTTCAACAATGAAGCTTTTCGCCTTCTCCTGGTTTCCATAGCCAGCGGACATCGTCCTACTGATGCGTTTGTTTCCTCGACGTTACAAAAACACGCGCTCCGAGAACTCCGACTTCATGATACT
>PVYJ01006695.1:8631-21513 GCA_002995095.1 Rhizopogon sp. AM-2018a | reverse complement strand
TCATTGACAAAACGGGAAACAACTGGCAGGGATTCCCGTTCCTCGTTGCGCTATGTACGAGTGCCTCACTGGTCATCTGGTTTGGGGTTGATGTCACGAAGGGGAGGAGGGATGCTGTGAGATGGGCGAATGAACAGCGTGGGCACCCGCATTAGAATTAAAGTATCTTTTAAATGTCGGGTATCCCCCACGTTACAGCTATGTGTAGTATTTACTTACAGCTAGCTTACAGTACTGCAGACTTTTGGGAACGTTGTCATTGAAAAATGTGTCACGTGACGTCCTAAGTTCTTCTTCCGACTCTCGAAGTCACTCTTGTCCGACTCCATCAAGGCTTCAAAATTATTTGGTGTCACAATGTCAAAAAGAGGCGCCTCTCCACCACCACCTACAGAAGGGACTCTCGTCAAAAGGGCGCGCTCGAACTCCCCTGCTCGAAACCAAATCGCGATCTCGTCCTCAAATGATGAGCGACAGAAAGCCCTAATTCGAAGCGTCAAGCGCACGAGTAATCTTGAGGCACCTATCATTAGCTTGAGTGGCTCGCACTCGGTGAGACTTTCGAATCCTTTTTCCGTCCGAAGGTGTATTAATGCGGTCAAAGGCGGAAATTCTGAGTTGTAGATTTGACCCTACTGGACAGAACATTGCTGCTTGCTCAGCGGATAGAAGCGTCTGTACGTGTGATCTCTATATGTCTTATGCAAAACATTTACGAGCGAAACATAGCTCTGTGGAGGACCTATCCACCAAATACCAACTACGGCCTGCTCTCTAGCCACCATAAAGCACCCATACTTGATTTGCAATGGTCCCTCTTCTCGCCACAACTTTATACCGTATCCGCAGATCACACATTATGCTTTACCGACGTTACTACAGGAAAGCGGACGAAGAAAATTCGTGCTCACCGCGGGATCATCAACGCGCTGGACCGAACTATGGCAGGCGGTGCTGGTGTCGAGCTCATTGCCACCGCCTCGGACGACGGAACGGTGCGCGTCTGGGAAGGCGGAGAAGAGGGTGGAAAGAACAGTGTTGCAGTATTTGAAGTTGGATGCCCGGTGACGAGCGTCGCGTGGAGCGCGGATGGACAGAACCTTTATATTAGCGCTCTGGACAACGAGATTCACGTGTATGATCTGCGCAAGGGCGAGCAGGTTTATGCATTGACTGGTCACTCGGACACGCCGACGTCGCTTGCGCTGTCACCTAATGGGTCCTACCTCCTCTCGCCTTCGTTCTCTTCGCATACCATCATTCATGATGTGCGCCCTTTTTCGCCGTCGCCGTCGAGGATACACCGCATTTTGCAAGGCGCTCCAGCAGGCTTTGAGAACACGCTTTTGAAGGGTGCGTGGAGCAAGGACGATGGGGGACAACGGGTGGCGGTTGGTGGCGCGGATCGGATGGTGTGTATTTGGGATGTTGAGAGTGGGCGGGTATTGTACAAGGTTCGTGTGACCTTGTCACTTCTTGCACGTTGGCTCACGATATCTTTAGCTGCCGGGCCACAAGGGTACTGTCACTTGTGTAGATTTCCATCCAAGAGAGCCCATCAGTAAGGACTATTACCTGCTGTTCAGTCAATTTTTACTGACATGTGCGCGCAGTCCTCACTAGCAGCAAGGATGGTACTATGTTATTGGGCGAGTTGGACCCTGGATTGTAAAATATGCATGCCAAATAATGTGCATTGCTGTTGCCACTTTTTTGATTTTTTGATATTTCATGTCGCGACCCGAGACGTATTGCCATTCTTATCAAACTTGGTCAAAGGATCAAGATGAGATGCTAGTCTGATATTTGTGGACGTCAACGTTTCCTCGTCCTGCAAATAGCGAGATTCCGGGAAGGTTTTCTAACACTAGGCACCTCGTAAGTCGGGCAAAAAAGATGACCACCGCAGGGGTCGAACCTGCAATCTCCTGATCACGGGATCGTAGTCAGACGCGATGCCATTTCGCCAGGCGGCCTGTATTAGTATTGTATCCGAGGGTATTATTGCATCCGCGGGGCGCTTATTTCAAATTGGCTAATTCAACTACTACTCAGGCTGCTACTAGCCTATACATATACAAGACACGGCGCCGCAGAAAACACGTTCCTTTTTTCTTTTTGATACCCTTACCAGCTGACGTGGCTAGACAGACCAGCAGACAGTCCCTTGCAATTGCACACCCCAGTTGACCACCATCGTCGGGGCTGTTTGTTATCTTATATACCAGTAATATACCACCTACTACCTTGTGAGTATGCTATCTGGGGCAGTCAACACTACCCCCCGACCCCGACCACCAGGTCGGACAAGGCGGGTGTCTTCCCATGTCAAATCCTCCCCGCCTCCTCCCTACGCTGCTACGTCGCTTCCCCACAATTTTCTACATAATTCGCCTCTCAAGCGAGAATCTTCACAAGGCTCGTCTGCATGGGATCTAAGCATGCCCGACCGTCCTGAAGGCTGGAATGAGAGGTCCAGCGAGGAACTTTCTGACTTACTCTTGAAAGCTGATGAACTCATCAAAGACAGGGAAAACGGTTCGTTCTCTGATGCTTCATCCCAGAAAATTTGGCTCAAGCATCCCTCACTTCTAGAACTCAACGTCACGACTGCCGTCTGCAAGTCATTGTACGAGAATAATCTTGAGCTCAAGAACAAACACCAGGCGCTCCTTGCTCGGTTACCCACTTCATCGGCATCTGTCTCTCCGACCGGGTCATCTACATCCTCTCCAACCACTCCCAGGACGCCTCTTTCTCACTCCCCCCATTATTATACCAATGTCCCACACTCTTCCTCACGTGCGAGCACTAGTGCACCTCGCTCTCGCCGTTCGCAGAGACGTGTCTCTGTTTCCGCTTCCGACATTGCTCTACTCTCAGATCAGAACGCTGAGCTACTTGCCAAACTAGAAAAGCTCGAGTCTGAATCTGTTCAGAATGATCAGGCTGGACGGCGTAAATTACGTAATCTGGAGAAAGAGATTCAAGGACTTCGAGACGAACTCGAGAAAACTCGCGCAAGGAGCGACGAGCTCGAGGAAAAGGCGAAAATTGCTAGCCTTAGCATCGAGTCTGAAGAAGCGTCGAGGAGACGACATGAGAGAGAGGAGCGACTCCGCGCACTGCGGGGTAAGAGCGAGAGCGATTCAAGTGATGGGGAAGTAAAGGATTTTGCGCCAGGAGGAGCCCTTGCGCTCCAAGGAAGTTCAAAGAGATCTACAGGGTTGGGGAGGTTAGAAAAATACAAATTTCCATCACAGTCTCTACGCCGGCATGCTTCTGAAGCCATCTTTCGTTCAACTTTTGTGGCTGGCAAGCTTACTAGGAAGGCATCTCTATGCGATGGCCTCCCTCAGTCACTCTCGCAGTTCCAATTTCCTCTTGTTCAGGCGCCGGTCTCGACAACACCCGAATATGCACTCGTATCTCAACTACTTCAGAAGATCAACGAACTGGAGCAGATTAATGCACAAATAACGGAGCAGCAGGCGAAGACGACAGCATCGCTGCAGTCAGTGCAAAAAGATGCCGCAAGCATCCGGTTGATATACGAGAGCCTTGGGGATGCCGATGCCATTGAATGGCTGGCTGAAGATGACGATGTTGAGGATCCCGATGTTCACGAGGAGAGTGATCATGACGAGGAAGACGAGACAATACGTTTTGACAATCCCCATCGGTCTATGCTCGCGGATCTCTCGGTAGATTTTGATGGCGGCATCGAACCGGACAGACAGAGCAGTATGCGGGATGCCATAATCCCCGGTCGCTTTTCTCTATCCACAAGTCATCGCGCGCGTCGATCTGTGGTTGGACTATTTGATCCGTCGGCTGTATCTGACGTCGGCAGTCCACCGTCTATGAATTCACTGACTATTCCTGGTCTACCTCCCGTGCCTTTTGTCCCTCAGCCCAGCCCGGAATCCGCCACCCCGGCAGACTTGGACTTACCATCAACTGGTCCTCTGACTACAGCTCTATTCCCTACAGAATTGTCAGGCTGCCAGACATTGGACAATGAGCTAGGACCTATGTGGAGCGACTGTTCTGGCAATGACCACTTCAGAACACCGAGTTTAATCGGTCTTACGTCGCTGTCTCCTTCCACTGGCATCGATGAAGTCAGTGTTCCGGATAAAAGTACGCCTTCCACCCAGGCTTATGGTCGTATCTCGGCGCGTTCCGTATCTTCTTCATCCTCTACGTTTTCGGGGTCAGGCACGTGGCAAAGTGTTCATGACTCCGTGACACACAGTCCGCCTAACGCTCACATGGACACGCCTGCGGAAAAGAAGAGTCGCAAGTCGCGTACCATTCGAATGCGCACAAGTCACTGGAATGAAGGGCGTTTCGAGGCCACACTTCTTTCCACCCCGCGGGGGGAGACTTCGACTGATCTATCCCGTCCCTCGACACCACTTCCGCAAAGACTTGCAAACGAATTCGATGCGGCTGTAGATGTCATAAGCCTCCATCGATCTGAGTCGGAAACAGGATCTTCGTCGCCTGTTGCCCTTCGTCAGGAAAAGAAGTCACAACAGCGAGGGTTCGTGGGGTTCATCTTGGAACTGTGGCTGTGGCTTCAGTTTGCTATCGTCGTCGTCGTCTTTCTTTGGGCGATGGCGAAGCGCGGGCCGAAAAGTGTGTTGGAGGAAACTCATAAAAGGAAGATCCGGTGAGACTTCGTCATCTTGGGGAGATCTTGGACAGATGAATCTTGTATATGTACAAATACCCCCTAATGTGACAGTATATCCGTACTGTGTCTGACGACAATCCGTCGCTTCAGCTGGGCGCAAGCAGCAACTTCACTCTTTCCAATTCCCACTTCCTTACTTTCTTCTAACCTTTGCGAAATATGACATATTTGTCATCGTTTTCCTATACTTACCTCTGTCCATAGTTTACCGTCTGCTATATATACAAGCCGCTGGCCGAGATTCCCGCACAGCGATATTCGTTTTGAACGCCGCGGGGTTTCGAGGCTGGATGGCCACTCGATCGACGGTTGAACCTTGGTCAAACCAGCTGTTTCACGACATCGCCTCACACAACTCAGCGGAGAGAGCTGTATTAGCTTTTGACACCAGACTCTTCTCCAACAAATATTTGAATCGACTTCACATCCCTGTTCCGGGCGCCCGCGTGAAATAAGGCTACATGCCATGACCCGGCGCCGACGTCACATGTAAGCACTTTATATATGATCCCGCTTGGTAACATTTTCAGTGGCTCTGCAGAGTATACCGGTATGATAAGCCAAGGAGGAGTACCTAGCAAATGAAATATCTCTGTGCGCTGTATGACCCTTTTCGACCTTCCCCAGTATCTCCACGGAACCGATGTGTGTACTTGGACACAAAACCTCAAATACAGGGATCAAGCTGTGCTAAGTTAGACGATGTTTCACACCGATTCCCAAGCAGTAGCGCCTGCTTGAACCTGTTCGTTCACACGAAGATGTCAAACGTGCTAAAATCGGTTGGGCGCTCTCGTTCATTTACATGATTATAAAGCGATCGAGTCTATCCTTTTGGTCTTTTCTATCTTGATCGCTTGCACAAGACTACTCTTTGACATTGGCATGTTCGAGAAGTCCGAGTCTAATCTACAGGAACTATCTGTACTCTCCGCAGATACTACCGAATCTTCTCTAGTGATTAGAAAGTCCCTTCCCGAAATGGCATCCTCAGACTTCATGTCAACAGCCTCTTCCCCACCTCCTGCCACGGACATTTCTTCACCAGTAATCAAGGAAGCACTAATACCGCTACCTGTTAGCCCTACGTCAACTTCTGTCACACTTGACGGATGCATCGGCATAACGGAGAGACAAGAGAACGGCTTCCTTCGACGGTGGCAGCAATGGTTCACACTCTTTGGTTAATAACCAGAGGAGTTTTACTGATTTATTCCAGGGACTGGCTTCGCGATTGCTGGAAATCTTACGAATACATTGACGAGACTCCCCATGCAGGCACCGAGTCTACTTATTTCTATCTAAACGTTCGACGTAAAGCAGATAAAGGTGCGTTCCCATATACTTCCATGCCGGCGGTTGATGTATCGGTTTGCAGAGAGACCAAAATTAGTTTTGAGCGACTTTAGTCCTATTCTACTCACTTGCTTGCGGTATGGCGTATCCAAATGCTTAGTTTGACAGATGATGAATGGATATCTTCTGCAGCACTGTTGTGGGGGGTGAATGCCTGAGCAAACATCCAGAAGTTCCTATCGATGACCTATTTTTGGAGCTAGAAGCATTGGACACTCGCACGAATTCCATACGTTCGGCTCTTGAGAAGGAAACCGACGAAGATGACGTCGTGCAAAGTGCGAAAGCGCTCGGGCATGAGGACCTACATGGTGTGCAGCTCGTACTCTCTACGAAGGGTTGCTTATGCCTTCTATAACATCAGATGACGACGCACGCAAGTACCTTACAGTCGCAGTCCAGCAGCTTGAAAGCCTCCTACTCTTGCTCAAAGAAGAGTTCAAACCAATGTGCGATATTACCTGTGTTTGCATTCATTGGTCTCTGATTCCCCTCAGAGCTCAGCAATTGAAATATGCAATAGCACACGGCCGCATACCGCGTGACCTGCTGGATTTCTACTTCCGGAAGGGTCAGAAGTACTACTACTTAGACGACAATGGTGACTTTGTAAGGAAACCAACAACCCTCCTCTATCTATTCATCTAGATGACGTGCAGGAAGCATTCCGTTTAATGTCAACTCATTACGATGACTTCGACAAGTAAGTTGTTTGTCACTAGGACCCCTCCATAATATCTTCCTTATTTCTTGCTGCAGAATATTCACCCTTACTGGCCAAGGCTCCTGCTGGAATGGAAGCAAGTGGATCAAAGTCGATCGAATTCGGACGTTTGACCTGTCAGGGGTTCGTTCTTGATATCATCCTACTTTCGTCGTATTCATGAACTCAGGGATCACTGGTCTTGGCTAATTTGATAACCACCAAAATGACGCCTGAGATATGCGAGCGACTTACTGGTAGGAGCATATGTACTATAAATGTCCCGCATTAACCCTGCTCAAGAGCGCGGCCGAAAATATGCCTCACTAGCGGGCGTCCATCACAGACTTCGTGCGTCCTTCATTCGCATTGTCTTATTGCGTTAGCCTTACCCTCTCTCAGATAGAGGAGTGCGCCCGCATCATGATATGGGTGGATAGTTTCATACTGACGTACCTCGAACAGCGACGGATCATGGTTGACCGCTTAGCCTGGAACACATTCGGCTACATCCAACCTTCGTAAGGAATTGTTGCCAGACAGCCTTTGTCTTCTCTCACTACAAATCAGAGATGATACGCCTTTCTCGTTTCCTCGTCTCCGAGATCGAAGCAAGGTCCGAATCAACGATGATATCCCCCCCGTCCCAGAAGAGGATATAGATCTTCTCCCGCAATTCATGCCTGGCTTTGATCTGGAACGCAAGGTAATCGTACAGATGCGCATAACTTGAGTGCCTCTGACAATGTTTGCCTCGCTCCAAGGAGTGGGGCTCATTCGACGTTGATGAAGTCAAGCCAATAAATTTCAACGAGAATGCTTGGGAGCACATTGTGCTTGAGGAGAGCTCAAAGGTAAGGCCAGTCAAAATTATTCTTCAGCTGCTCATTGCAGCAGACTATCATCGAAGAAGTTGTAGGTGCATTCGACTTCAGGAAGGAGGTGGTGGCAGGCGAAGAACAAACGGGTCTGGTAGGTCGATTCACCTCTTCATTTACGAATCACATCAACCGTAATGATGTGCCTCTCTCCGTCAGGTCATACTCCTGCATGGACCTTCTGGGACCGGCAAAACGGCGACTGTTGAAGCCATTGCGGATCACTTTAGGCGGCCTCTGTACAGCCTCCCCGTCGGCACCCTCCCACTGGATACGACCTTGATTGGGGACACATTGACATCCCTTCAGGACGTATGTCGAGTGTCACTTACCTAAGAGCAAGCTGATTATTTTCATAGGCGGCGATGTCATGGAATGCCATAATATTGATCGAGGCTGGAGATGTGCGACTATTTCGCTCTTTTTTTCTATTCCATGAGCTAAACCGCACCTAGATTCTCATGCAGACCCAGAGGCAGAATGACCCAATAGTGTGTATTTACTCTCGCTTGTACTTCTGGGATTACCTCTGACCTCCCATAAGATGGAGGAACATATTCGTATTTCAACTATACTCGAATTCTTTCAGCAGCACCGGTGCATCGTATTTGTGACCGCGAGAACTACATGCCCCGTATACATGTCACATTTTGCCTTGAGTACACATTTCATCTGCTACTCTACCATCAATATTATGCTCATTGCACCCCTCTTACAGCTTTTGAGTATAATGAACTAGATGCTGACTCCCGTCAAACCCTGTGGTCCAGTATGCTCTCAGGTGAAGGAGACAATATATCTCGCCGAGACATCGAGGAGTTGTCCAGAGTCACAGTTAACGGTAAGTTTCCCTACCGTCACGTGTAGAGTCACTGTAATGTCTGGCAGGTCGAGCAATGAGGAATATCCACATGACCGCGAAGGTTCTGGCGCGTGCAAGGTGCTTCCCTCCATTTTCAGCAAGATTTCTGATTGATCTGATTTCCTTTAGTAAACAACCTCTTTCTCTCCATCATTTAAAGACTGCTGCCAAGACGCAGGGACAAGTTGAAGGTGCAGGATATCATCTTTACTGGTGACCGACCTAGTAGTGTACATGCTTTTAATGGACTCTGAGGTGGAAGAACATCTTTAGATTAATGTAAGCAAGCCTGATAGACTGACGAATAAATTGTATCACCGGGCTCGTGACTGAATGCTACGCGGCGCGCAAGTTCTCACGTGGATGGTCACATGACCTCTATCGCGTTTCTAAGATCTTTAATTTAAAAGTTTCGAGCAGGTTGTTTTGACGTCAAGCCTTCAAAAAATGACATCCGATTCCTCGTCAGACTCATCTAGCCCACTACCACGAGTCAAGAGAAAGAGGGTTTCCGAAGAACACGATGATGTAGCGCGCGAAGTAGAAGAAACACCAGAGACCGCATCTGTTCCTGAAGATACTGTCGCGTTATCTCACGCCGAAAGACGCAGACAGAAGAAAAAAGACCAGAAAGCTCAAGAGCAGCCACTCAAAAAGAGGAAGCTTACGGATGGTTCCGTAGCTGATGTCTCTCCAAAAGACTCGAAGCCTGCTGACAAGAGAAATCCGAAACGCCAAAATTCCGTGTGGGTGGGCAACCTCTGGTACAAGACGACACCAGAAGCGCTTCGAGATTTCTTTGATGGCGTCGGAGAGATCACGCGATTACACATGCCCACAAAAAAGGGTACCAAAGGAGAGATTATGGGGTGAGCAAATTTATTTCTCGCAAAATGCCTGATTGACTGAAGATACGATAGCTTCGCCTACGTCGACTTTGCTACGCCAGATGCCAAAGTTACAGCTATAGCGCTTTCTGAACGGGAACTTCACGGTCGTAATTTACTGATTAAAGATGGTGCGTACACAGATGGTCTACATTGCACGCCCAATATTCAAACTTGCATATGCAGGAGACGACTTTGCAGGCCGCCCCGCACCTAAACCAGAGGAGGGAACACAGCAAAGCTCTAAAGAGCCTTCTACAGGAAAATCAGCGGGTAGCTTGACGAAGACCCAACAAAAGATTCTGCGGATACAGAAGCAGCCTCCTGCACCGACATTATTCCTCGGGAATCTCGGTTTCGATACGACAGTGGACTCAATTCGTGAACTCTTCGAGGCTCACAGGCACCCACAGAAGGCTGGAAAGACCAATAAAGTAGATGATGACATCGAGATCAACGCCGAGGATGAGAATGTCGTCAAAGACGTTTGGATACGGAAGATCCGCATGGGAACTTTTGAAGACAGTGGTGCTTGTAAAGGGTGAGTGCTTTGTCGTACGAAGCGCATGTCATCCAACAGAAGCACCCAGATTTGCGTTTGTTGACTTTACCAGCATCGAACATGCAACTGCTGCCCTCATCAATCCTCGTAACCACCGTCTCAATGGTCGAGACCTAGTAGTGGAATATGCTTCTGCTGACGCTGTCCGTCGAGGTGGTGGTCCAAGATTGCAAAACCATGAACACAAAAGCAGTCCTGGAAAAAGACATAGTGGCCGACAACATGACGCTGAACCGCGTCCACAATCCCGTTCGCGCCCAAGAGGGCGCAATGAAGATGAGAAAGATCACCATGCGAAACGAAGTGATGCTGAATCAATACCTCGACGAACCTTAAAAGATGGTCCATCGCATACCAAAGTTGATAGATCTCGGCCCGTGACTCGAGGACGCCCCAAGCCTGGCGCTGCACTTGCCCAAGCGCCGCGTGAATCTGCTGCTATCATTCCTAGCCAAGGTCAGAAAATTGTGTTCTAGGATATCACGATAACAAAGAATAGCGAGAGATAATGCAGCGTAGGCCTATCGTAGATACCATCGCAAAATTCATCACTATCATACACCTTTGTCCTTAGTATAGTTTGCATGGACACCTGAAGTACTTTTTTCAATGCTTTTTCCAGTTCATGAATCTTCTTCGTCTTCTTCATCCTGAAGCATTCCGACGGTGAATTCTCCGCAGACATCCCATCGAGAACCTGCAGCAGCAGCCGAAACATACTTCACAAACCGCATGACGCCCTCGTCTCGTAGCACGAGAAGGAGTCGGTTAAAGCTAGGCTGAACAGTTAGCAAAGTGCTTTCATCCTCATCCTCATCCTCCTCCAGTTCCCCCGCCCCCACTGCATCACCGTGATCTTGTGAGCGGGAAGCATCGTTGATGTGGTTTTTTTTGCTTGACCCAGAACGGTAAACTGCTGGATCATCCTCATCATCATGGGGTGCCATGTAGCACTGGATAGCAAATAAGTCAGAAACACTTCAACGAAGAAGACCTTGAACCTACCTCCCATCCTCCCCATTCCCCAGTCTGCCAACCAGGCAACTCCTCGTCCTCTTCGTTCGCCTTCGACTTGCCATTTGATCGTGTCACATCTTTTTCAACTTGCGGTGTCAATCCCAACACCACGTCCAATCGTGATTCGCCCTCCTCACTCGTTGCAAGAGTGTAGTCCAAGCCCGGTCTAAACCTTCGTGCCTCTACATCATAGCTCAGCGGCAACAAATTAGTCAAAGCGCATAGCCAAGCGCGGAACGCTTCGCTTGTAAAAAGTTCGTCCTGCAGCTGGAGAAGTATTGCATCTGATTCGCGTGGGGGCTCCATTGTTTTTTGAAGCGTACAGTAGCGCCATTTGTGGGGCGGACACCTCGGAGACCATGCCCCAGATACACCAGCATTATGTGGCGGTATCCTGCCCTGACGGGCTTCGCCGTCAAGACCATCGGCTTGGTCTGCTTCACGAAGATCAGGTTCAAGTTTCGAAACGAGGGATGCGGAAAGGAAGTGATGAAGTTCGATATTCGACTCCGCGACAAAACGTGCCATCAATGCCTTCATTGTGCGTGTTTGAAGGTATACTGGGTTTAAGAACTTTGAAAGGTAAGAGATATATTCTGTTGGGAGGGGTGAATCAGGGTGCGGAGGCTCTGAGGATTCGGAGTATTCAACAAAGGCGGTAGAGCTGGTCGTCTATAGTAATCTCAATGAGGCCAGTGCACAAACAACGTATTTTACAAAACACACCAATTGTTCTCGTGAACTTTTGAGCTCAGGTGCTGCCTGATCAGCTTGATATCCATCCTCACCCTCTTGCGCTGCATGGAACCAGCCACTTATGCTGAGTCTTGCCCTCCCATCTTTCCCTACAACAACTTCTTCTACAGAGTGAAAGCTTTTCCCTGGTTGCACTTCGAAGAAGATGAATTGATTCCAACTTGGAGGAATGGCTTTGCTCGGTGCAGCCTCAGGCTCAGGGATACCTTCAGGGCCCGTCTGGACAGGGTATAGCTCCAAAGCACCTCCCCATTCTTTTTGCCATGATTGGCCGTATGGCAGTGGCATATAGAGAATGTATGATACACGCCTCGTTCCAATCACGTCGTCGTGATTAAGCAGGTGGCACCCTTGTGTATATGAATTGACAGACATGTCCTGTTTCGTTCCAGAAAGCGGTCCACATCCCGTTATAGCCTGAAGGAACTTGCGAAATTCCGAAGAGTAAAGTGCATCGCGAAGGGCAAGGAGGTTTGGGAAAAGTGCGAGCTGAGCCTCAGAGAGATACGAAAGAGATGCAAGGTCCCCGGTCTGATTGACCTAAGCAACATTGATGATAAATAGTCAGAAAAAGAGCTGGGATTTGGTAGAGCGCTTGCCTTGTAGATATCCGTCTCCCTCTCGGTGAAGCTGAGTTCGTTCATACATTCATCCTTCACATTCTTGAGAAGGTCATCCCGAAAAAGTGTTTCGATTATAGCATATTTGAATGGTTCATTGTCGGCGTAAGCCTCATGCAGCTGCTGGATATTTTCGGGGCTAAAGAGACCAGTATAAAAGTGCTCCGCGTGGTCCACCGTTGTCGACAACGAATGCGCCGTTTTTAATCGCTTCGGATGTGAATCGGAAGCTTGAACCTCAGGTGAAAGAGATCGCTCGCGAACCTTCGCCATCCCTTTTATGCGACAAGGCGCCTCAATCGAAAGTTCGAGTTGGGATGCAGTCTACAGTTCTTACCATCTTCGGAAACTACTTGAACTTTGTTATAATATTATAAGTTATCTAATCTCAGAGGGTCACCGGGACCCGTAGGCTAGAATGAAGATAGTCGTTCCTTCAAGTGTTGACGCATTCTGGCTCAGACCCGAAGCTTTGAAGGCCTGACGTTTCGCAGGTGCATTGTCTTTTGTTATACAGTTACTAGATATGCTCATAATGC
>PVYJ01006676.1:19933-37409 GCA_002995095.1 Rhizopogon sp. AM-2018a | reverse complement strand
GAGAAAGAGCCGATAAAACTACCCGCTATCGTTCAGAATGGAATATATGTCGCGGAGATATTCTCGGCTCACATTGCGCGGTAACATATCATCTTCCGTGCGGTAAATGGTAAGTCAATGTGCTGCAAACTTCTCGTCGCATTGAACACTTCGTCCAGATGACGCGACCCACACCTGGTATTTTGATCGGCAGAACGCCATTCAATGCTCTGGGTTCAACTTCGTTCGGGACCTTCCACGTTTTCTGGTCTTGCTACTTATCATGCAGCGAATGCAACATGCGCAATGGGGCATGAACCCGTTATTCGGGCCCGAGCCTGCATCTTCACCTACGGTTGTAATAGAGGATAAAGACAAATGGCAGGTCGACCTCACGTTTAATTTAGAGTCTGAGGACCGCATGACTCATTTTGGTCTACGCGGACGGACGTGCAACCAACGTGTTCCCGGTGACGAGTGACATGCTTTCGAGTCTGCCACGGAATCCCCGCGGTCCTAACGATACCAAGGACCTGGTCGCCAAGCTCTATTGGCCGGAAGAGATGCGTCAGAGCAAGCCCGATATACTCAGAGAGGTGTATAAGGTTGCAGACGGGGATCGGGAAGGGATGGCAGCTGAGGAGCGGCAACAGGTGGCCGCTCATGTCCCAGAGATGATGTGGTTCCATAAATTTGAAGAGACATCTACGACGAACATCAGAAGGGCACGAGGAATCGACAACGCTGAACGGGGCAGTCGCGTCTTCTACATTATCGTGTTCAGGAAGCTTCGCCCAATCACGGACTTGAGTAGAGAAAATTTTCTTAACGCATGTGGTCCTCTGTAGGCATCCTTTCTCTTGTTACCACTGCATTGGTCATTAACCGCGCTAACAGGCCATCGTGACATCAACCCTAGCGATCTTTTTACGAGACCTCTAGCGGTCTAATCATTGGCGTCCTCAACAACTATGACTTGTCATCCACTCGAGATACTCCCACTGGCAACGAGCGCACGGGAACTGTACCATTTATGGCGATGGAGCTTCTCACCAAGGCAGCCCTCGAAGGCAAGGTTGAGCACCTGTATCGCCACGACGCGGAGTCGTTCATCTGGGTCCTCATCTGGGTCTGTCTTCGGTACGAGAATGGCCAACTGATTGAGGACAGGCCGCTTGATCACTGGCTGAAAGTGATTGCCATCAGATGCAGGGAGAAAAATCATGACTTCCTGGGTGATGGTCGTTTCAATGCACAACCCACGTCATCGCATCAAGTCAGCTGGGAAACTGTGCGACCTTGTCTTACTACTATTGGCTTATTTTATGCACTTAATCCTAGACACCTGTTGGCAGATGATGAGGCGTTTCGGACGTGGCCGGACGTACATGTGCCAAACTTGTAGTAACTTGTAGTAGAAGTAATGATATATTTTCGATACAAGAATGGCGAGCTGAGGGGCAAATTGCTCAATGGCCGGCCGAAAGTGGATGCAGGAAGGAAAAGCATGATTTTGTGGGTGACGGTCGTTTCAACGCCCAACCCACGTCATCGCATCAAGTCGGCTGGGAAGTTGCTAATCTTTGCCTTGAGGCTCTTGCCTAGTACGGTGTGAAGCGTCCTGTGATGGCAGATGAGGTCGTCTTTCAGACCTTCCTGAAGACACAAATGGGACCATTCCTCGACGCATAATTTCCACTAGTCCCGTCAAGTTGTGGCAGGAGCAATGTTGTAAGCATGAATTACTTGTGTGTGTGAATCTAGACCTGAGCTCGTCCATGTTGGCAATTTCATGGCTACAACCGAGACCATCGCCGACTCCGCAGACCGGTCCTTCACTTAGCTACAGTAACGGCTGGACCTACACAGGTAGCAAGATCAACAGATTAACAACACTAAAGTCAATGACAGTTCTTCAAGGAGTTCGTACGACTGGTACATCCATCAGGGTTAGTAAACGCACCCTTGGCACCACTTGCAAAAGGGTCCGAAGGCCTTTCAGCCCAGGTTTCGTTGTAGGTAGTAATTGGCCTGAAAGCTTACCTCCTAAGGGAGGCTTGGTTGTCATGGTGCACGGCGGCTATGCAGCAACCCCAAACAGCGCGCGCTCGTCGTGGACAGCAACGCACGGAGGTTTCTAGTAGGTGAGGAGCCTGGCGGGAGGGATGACGAGTGCGGGAGGTACCTAGTAGACCAGACACGTGAGCAACACATTGTCGCGTTTCGAGGGCGGGAGACGCGTGCCGTCACTAATTAAAAAAGCAAGATCATCCGAAGTTCAGCGTACATCCTATGTACGTGCGCATCGTTGGACGTGGGGAGCATGAACTAGGTGATCGCACAACGAGCTGTTGTAATACCAATTGGCTTGTTAGTTTCGCGAAAGAAGGAGAGTTTTGAAGCCGAAAATTCACAGTGCATGGCTGGGGGGTGTTTGCCCGGTGACGCGGGGCTAAAGCGTAATTCGGTGGTCACTCAACTATTCGGTATGACTGAAGTCAATGTTTCTGTTGAGCCTGTACCAAATGTGTATAAGATGATTTTTCCGAAACCCTTTTCACAGACAAGCAGCGAATGAGGACTGGAGTGTATTTGTGATCCTATAACGTGAGTGCGACCATTTTGGTGCATAGTGATGCAGGAATAAATCTGGGTGGCTCTCACATTGGTTCATTCTCCTTTCAAGTGAGAGTTAGTAATCGTCTAAAGTGTGATCGAATGATGAACAGCTATTACGCATCTCAAGGTACATCTCAGCTACATCTTAGATGCGCGATGAAGGTTATGTACCCTCGCTTTCACGTGACATTACTCGGAAAACGTCATTCCAGAGCGTGAATGGATGTAGGGGATCCGCCGAGAGCAGGCTAGCCAAATGTATTGAACTTCAACGCCATTTCACATAGCCCCTGCAGGTCGTGCACCGGCGTCGGGGGACTCGGGGTGCTCAAGATCCACCATGAATATATTTCAGTAGTTTCCCGACGGAATTGAAGGCTTTGACGTGGAAGAAGGATGGCCCTCCTCAGAGTGAAATGTTGTCGGTGTCACGGTGGCATCGCGAACTTTAGTGCCGCTTCAGTCCGATGCAGTGGCTGTGTTGTACGTCCTCCGCCTTAGCTTTCCCCGCGTTGACTTCCATCGACGTAGAACTAATGCATTAGGCTCTATTTCTCTCGGAAGTCATCCTGGACATATTTACCCATCTAGATCAATCCTCTTCATCTCTTGCAGCGGTTGCAAGGACATGCAAAACATTGCAGGAGTCTGCCATGGTTTTTGCTTTGGGCTGACATAAATGATATAATACCGCTGCTAGGCTGTGCAACAAGGCTACACCCAATGATATATGGCAGCGGCAAGGTCAGTTTGGACTAGTTGCGTAATCTCAGCGTCCCGTTCTGTCTATCTCGTGGTTCATTCGCTCACCGATCATCTAGACCTAGCGGGACTTCTGTTCTCAAAGCCTTGATCCAATATCTGGCACTACTTCCTGAGTAGCCAGGGAAAACCGTTGACGGAGATTGATGGCATAAGTCATAAATGCGCTTGAGCAACTCTCTTACTTCCAAAGTCAGTCACCAGGAGATCATGGTGAACAAGTACTCGTGATGAGGTTTGATGAGGTTTTGGCTAAGTAAACCTCCACTCATTCATCCATATTCTCTCTTCAAGATTTGTGGTAACTACTGCGAAGGTCATTGTGTCAAAGAGCATCAAGCTCGATACTCATTTCCCTTTACCCTACCTGAAGAATGACTCTTGCACAAGAAG
Organism: Rhizopogon sp. AM-2018a; assembly: GCA_002995095.1. Taxonomy (NCBI): domain Eukaryota; kingdom Fungi; phylum Basidiomycota; class Agaricomycetes; order Boletales; family Rhizopogonaceae; genus Rhizopogon; species Rhizopogon sp. AM-2018a. The sequence continues at coordinate 33,656 of PVYJ01006676.1, read as the reverse complement.
CCTTGACAACTCCTGGTATAATTGATGTCGATGTCACGGTGAATGGCTAGTAATCTGAAACATCTTGCCATTCGCTAAGGCACCTGCTATTCGCTATTATGGACTCTCCCTTGACGGACTAGGGGGCTAGACCAGTGAGGGACGCCCAGGTCCCTGAATAACTTCACTTTGATGTACGCCGGCACGTCGGGGAACTTGGCATATAATATCAGTCGTCTCGTGCCACACGACATAGGATGAAGAGACGGACATAGAACGAGAGATCACACTGTTCTATGAGGCGAGTAAATGATGTGGTCCAACTATGGGTCAGGCTCGATTGGAAACAGAATACAGAATACATTACGTATTGTACAAAACATATCGAAATTCACACCGCCACTTGACCAGCAGCTATGGTGTCTTTGAATGCCTGCAAGCTTGACGAATCATCCTCAACCACAATGGGGCTGACCACTCCATGAGGAATATAGCCCTGATCAGCATCGAATAGGACATATCCATGACTGTCGTTGTTGACAATGAGCTCTTTCAAACCGGTCAGCTCGGAAGCCCATCGTTGCCAGATGAATGACCACCATCTGACATCAGTTGACAAGCCTGGTATGTGGCATGCGCATGATCGCAGCTCAAGATATTGCAAAGTATCCTTGTGACGAAGGATAAAGTCCTCAACGCCATCGGCGGAGGGCATCTGGTCGAAAACGATGTTTTCGAGCACGAGTGATTCAAGGGATGGATAGTGTAATGAAGAAAGTCGTGTAGTGAGGCTGTGGTAGGGGCCTTGGGGGCTACGTAGCACGAGTGATTTCAGTGTGGAGTTTGAGGGAGGTAAGAGTGCGCCAAGTGATCCATTGACGTTCTTAGAACCAGACCAGGCGCTGACTTCGGCATTTGACACGACGGATATTGACAAATGAGATAGGGGTGATTCGGTAAGGGAAGCAACGAAGTCGTGGCATGTGGCAGGCAGAATCACGTTATTCAGCATCAAAGTGTTCATGCGAGATGTTTTCATGCCGTGATGAACGGCGTGAAGCACGGCAAGCTGTCGATTCGTAAACCAGAATGGGCTCTCCGGAACTTCCCTCCCTGACTGTGAGAGAAATGACGGCCAAAAATTGAGCATGACGCGCTCAAGCCTTGGAAGTGGAGTTATCCCGCAAAACACTTCGGTCAGTGCTTCTTCAAGCTCACTGACTTCGAGTGCGTCGCTGCAATCTACCATACACGTACCACATATTAGACGCTGTCAAAACATGGACGAAGAGAAAGTGACTTGCCTGTATTGTGGGGAGGAAGCTGGAGGCGTTCGTCGTCACGAGAGTCATAGATGACTTCTTGAACATGAGCGGCGAGGCTTGCAACACCGATAATCTGATGGCAGTTTTGCGCACTCTGGATGCTATTTTTGATGTGAAGCTTGCTGAATATGCGGGGAGTAACAAGTTCTCTATATGTCCAGTTTACGCTGCGTAAATGGAGAAGATCAGCTGTCGCGGAAACGTTCTGAACCACGGCGCAGATAAGTTCAATGGGCAGGTCTCGCATTATGAGCAGCTGCAGAGGAGTGGGGGATCCAACAGCGTATATCTGTTTCAGTCAGTATGGAGAAAGTCCCCATCTTTATATAACAAGCGTAGACGTTATAATGAAAGAATTAACAGAAGTTCCCACTTCGGTTCAGAAAAACATCCGAAATAGATCTTGAAAAGTGCCGGAAACTGATCCACGGAGTGAAATATTGTTTAGCGTGTATCGTGCATGACGAGAGACGAAAGCCCTCGCATATGATTATTCGTCAAGCGTTTCGACTGAATGGAGGTAAGTGACGAACAATACGACGTACGGGGCCACTACGGGGCCAGGCTGGAGTCCTCTAATTAGTATCGAGCCTATCATTGTCATTCTATAAATAAGACCTCTGATTTATAGATCGAACAAACCTTTGTAGACCGTCCGCAGCAAAGAAGAAAGCTGCGCATCCAGCAGAGTGGTTCAATGACGAATACTATCCCGCAGCAGTCGACTTCGAACCGTCATGATCGCATGATACAACAGAAGAACAGGATTGCCAATGAAATCTTCATCTCTTCAAAAAAAAAAATCACGCAACCGAGCACTGGCAGGAACGTACTTACGAGCCTTATTGATCACGATCACGTTTCAAAATCCGAGATCTGAAAGGAAATGCTATCACACACAACGGTCGCCCTAGATCATCATCTCGCGATGTATAACCTATTACCCTCAAACACCTTCCTCGTCATAAATGCCTCACTTGAACCGCAAGCTTCCAAGACTGAAGATCTGGCAGCATTGGTGCTAACCCGGGCCAGGAGCTCGTCGCTTGAAAACCACGCGTTACAAGGCCTAAGAGTGATAAAATCCAAATTTCAGTAGGAATATATACTCTGTGATTAGGTTTTAGCAAATTGGAGAAATACCTGCTCTAGACTGTACATAGGAGATTCAGATTGTTATGACATCGTTGGGTACCTCAGATTCTCAGAGTCCCCCTGAGATAATATCGCCACTGTGCTGGCACATCGCAAGTTCCAAATTCAATAATCACTCAGACGCGTATTAGATCGCATATCTCTACAGTATTTGATAGAAAGGAGATTCAACGCCGTACATACTCAGCGACCTGAGCACTCAAGTACTCCCGCGGTGTGACTTGAAAATTACCCAGGAGGAGAGACAGGCAAATCGCAACAACGCTATGTACGTACAAGAATCGACGTGTACATTGTATATCCTTAGATCCAGTCGTAACCTCAGCCTCTCCTTCCTTTCATCATAGGCTTCATGATCTCAGCAAAGGAAATACTAAAGCAAAACAATTCACTCGCCAAATTTCATTGTGCATGTGATGAGTAGGATGGACAGGCTATTACTATTTTTTGAGCAAAGTACTTAATTGCCACAACACCCAATGACATCGTGTTTCAAATCACCGCTCAGGGGGTCCATTACTTGGGTGTCGAAGGTTTCTTCCAGACCTAGAGGGTCTAGCGCGAAAGTGTCATATGGAGGACAATGAGCATCATGCTTTTCAAGACGGCGGTTAACCACAATGTCACTTATTCGCCATATTATTCATCGAGACCATCTGATTACAATCCTGTGGAGAACTAGTCAGCACCCATTTGTTAGTGAGAACTTGGTGTATAAATGAAAGCCACGCACCATTCTCGTTCAATCATTTCCCGTGATCGAGTCGGAGAGCACATCAACGGCGCCAAGTAAGCAGGATCGAAGCTCTTAGCTGATGCTTGTCTTGCCAAGGCCCCTGAAGGATGTGATCAAGGAAAATTGTTGACTATGACCTATGTCCAGCAACTACATCATCTCAGAGTGACAGCTCGGTGGACTCGAGCTGAGTAGAAACAGTGTGTTCACCCGCAGGAGATATGCAGGTTTGGCAGTACTACTAGGTACGAGAATGTTCCCACAATCGTTGAAGCGAGTATCATCCTTGGTCGCGGGTGAAACTATTAGTACAGTGGGGTTACCGGGGTCAAAATCGAATTGCCGCATGATAACACTCATCACTCGGGACTCGGGAGAAACATCCATCTTCATTAGGTTGAAACATCACATCCAGGTCCGCAGACCCGGGAACTTCGGCTGCACAGTAGAATTGGTTCTGCCAGCAAACAGGACAAACGTCTTCGACTGTCACATGATCGAAGGAGTTGGTAGGGAAGGCAGGGGAAGGTGCGTGTACGTGGAAATGCCGGCCACATGGGGATTCGGCACAAATGATACGTTTAAACTTCAGGAAACCCCGAGTTCCCAGTGTCACGCCATTGTGCGCAGCAACAGCGGTGATCACCCCCTCCTCCGTATTATAGAGGCCCTCTTAGCTCTAGAAGCCCAAGGTTGGGTCCAAGGTCGTTGGAAAGCCTTCTCCTGCGCTCGGCATCTGATGCTGCTTCTCGATGCCCTGAACTGTCATGTCCCCAGCTAAGAGAAGGAAGTATACCATAATTTCGTCTGCAAGTAGTACTAGTGCCAGTGGTACTTACTCCCACGCAGTATATCATTTATTCATCCACTTACTGCCTTGCCCTCTATCATTTTCGTTGCCATGTCACATTCTCACCGCAAAGGCCAAATTGGCTTGCTTTAAGTCTCCATGCTGGAATCTGGATGTCCCTTCACTGCACGCCGCGAACTCGTCATCGAGACTGAAATATCCAACGCCGTGTTTCGAGCAGTTGCATGAACCACCGAGAGAAGTTCTCAACACGGTGATTGACCGGGACCACCGCAAGGAAGGATGGTACGTTACTTGTGGTGATGACGATGGGGAAGGGCACGGCTATGTATGTAAAGTTGGTCTCGAGCTCCGTCGCGACAAGTTAAGTGTTGATATCCATGTAGGCATACCATCACTAACAATTTGTAGATATGATAGCGCGGCTTTGAATCACTCGAGTGTTCAAACGCGAACGTTTTGGACTATCTTTTGTCACTGCATGCTGCATGGATTGGATCCTTCACATTTTAAATTCCCCCATTACCTTTGAGACTGGTCATCCCAGGACGAGCATGCTCTCGCTCCAGAGCAATCACCCCGTCCCAGGTTCGTCCAGTGGAACAATGAGCTCCCATCATTATCCTGCATCTATGTTGACTTGTGCCATACTTCTGCGCCCATTACCACGTCCGGGAAGTTCAGATAGTACCCAAAGTATTGAGCAAAACAGCACGGGTCTCCGTCACTACTTCTAAATCCCAACGGAGTGTCTAGGGCGTTACCGTATGAGCATTTCAACGACGCTGCACACGAATAGCACACATACTGGTCTCACAAAGGGCAACAACCCTGAGGGCCTTCACCTCATCGATGGGGCACGTTCGTCAAGCTGGTCATTTTTATGCGCCCTTTCTAGCTGTGACGCTGTATTGATTGGAACGTTGCGGTTTGCTTGTATGCTATTGTACTTATATCCTGTCGCGTTGGATTTCCAATAATATAAGGATACGAGAACACATCCTGTCATAGGACGCAGTGTCAAAAACTCCTTTTCAATGCCTGCAAAGTTCGACGATAATTCAATTAATGTCCTGGTATCAACATTCCATTCCATTATTCCAAAGTATGCGACCCAGTTGCTAACCTCTATGTCCGTTACGAGCAAGTACGAATACTAAATGAGCCGTATAAGAAACAAGATATACGTGAATATCATACATTGTCTGCGTTAGAAGCAATTGTCTTAATAAAGGTTTAAGAGAGCCCACCCCGTGGCAGCACCGAGGACGCCCACGACTAATGCGCTGATCACGCCGATGAGACTACCAGTCCAAAGCTTGGTGGGGCTTGCGCCATTGAAGTTGATATAAGTGGGCGTCGGCGCACCACCAGAAGAGTCATCACCACCCCCACCGGTTCCTCCGCCAGTCAAGTTTGCGCCATTAGGCTAGAAGACCAAATTTATCAGGGTAATTGTATATCTTGGTGGGTTTAACTTACCCCAATAGGTCGTGAATTATCTGTAAATGCGCAATCGGAAGACTCGCACAAGCATTTCCCTCCAATGGGATCCCAGAAAGGTGTTGAGCAATTGGCAGGCACTGTAGAACCTCGTCAGCAGAGAGGTAATAAATTATGGGGGAAAAAAGTTTACGTCTGTATCTCATCTGTTGGCCCTCTGGAACCTTCTGCGGTGGGTTGGGATTAGAAGGGGACACTTCCACTTCCGGGCAACCATACTAATTCGCTGAATAAGCCTAGATCCGTACCACGCTAGGCACACACAACTCACGCAAGTATAGAAAGGAAAGTCAGAGAAGTCACACTGCTCCAGGAGACCTGCCTCATTCTGAGGAATTCCATTGCATATCTTGAGAGACGGATCAACTTGTGGAGTTGGGCACTTCAAAGGCTCGAAAGAATCGAGTTGCGAGACAGGCACAGGGTTCTGAACCCAAGCAAGAAGTTGCTCGTTCGAAACGATCCAGACATCCTGCTGCACCTGAGCCCAATCAAGGAATTCGTTGATCATCTTGATCGTGGCATTTGGGGCGCTAACACCGGGATACGTTGTCTATAAACGACGAGATGAATGTAAAGCTGGATCTTCATAGATGAAGAAAACGTACAGAGAGATGGATGGGATGTGTATATAGACCGATTGGTTGTCGATTACCAGCGTAATGAGCCGTGAATGTATTTTTCATGTACTCGAAGGTGGCAGTGTCATTAACGGTACTAGCCCCATTGGCAACGTCCAGCCAGGGATCCATGAGATGCGGACCGTCAACTCCGAGATCGTCAAAGAACGCATACATGGGAATCTCCCAAAGACCAGGGATTTTAGGCTGTCCTTTGCAAACACCGTCGATCGTTAGACAGTCATTCGCAAGTCCATAGTCCAGAGTGTAAGGCCAGTACGCATCAGTGCCAGGGTCTGTGACAGGAATTGATGAGGCAGACGAAGAATCATATGTGAAATCGACGTTCGAGAGGAGCTGTAGAGTCTCAGCGGTATAGTTCAAATAAGGAGCTCGGAATCCTGTAATGGCATCGAGCGGAATGCCAGCAAGTGCGTTAAGAGCAATGAGGTTTCCATTAATCTCATCTGCCGGAGGTGAACCGACATGCGTCATCCTAAAATCCATGATCAAATGCACTAAGTGCTGCAAAGTTGTGCGTACGTGTGATCAGCAATTTCGTTTCCTGCAACGTACCAATCAGTGACAAGCGTGTAGTTGGTGTAGGCAAGAGATGTGAAGTAGGTCATCTTGATAGGACAGCCATTAGGATTCTTCCGCTGAGCCAGGAACTGGTTGACGGCGTCGATAGTATACGACTGGATAGCATCGTCGGCAGTGAAGACAACGAACTGCGGCACATCCGACTTGCATGTTGCCCGTCAGAAGTGGCACGTAGCGGGGGGGAAAAAATCAAACGTACAGGAGAAAGACCACCTGGAGGACTCGTGCTAGCACAGTTGCAGTTGGGTAACTTGCATTGGTTGGGGTCGCATGAGTATCCAGCAGCGGATGAACTGCTGGTTGGACCAGATAAGGAGCCGTCTTGAGCGGCCACCACTGGCAGCCGCAGTGCTGCACCAAGCACTGCAAGCAGCGCGAAAATTCGCATCTAGTTTAAGAAAAAGTGGACGGATTAACGAGCGTGGTATTATCAACGAATGGAATGAGAAAAGAATGAAAGGCCAAGCGAGCTGTGCCAGGGTGAAGAGAGCACTGTAGCCAATTTCGGTGTGGAGGCGAAGAGAATGCAATTGGATGACAAATAGTCCCGATGACACTAGTGTATTACTCTAACGTTCGCCATTGCATGATACAATGACCAGCGGCTGTATGCCAATCATCAGAGTTCCCATACCGCTGAACTTGTATATCATGGATGTATGAGATGAAGAGACTCCCGAGACTATCGTGTCACTTTAGAAGTTCGGCGTTGACGAGAAACTTGGCACGCCGGCTGTATTTGCTTCCGCGAAACATCCAACGTAATGTGGTGGTAGTTTCGCTGAGTTTAAAACCTCCCAATATCAACGTCACGTGCTGTGCTGTTTGACTTGTGTGAAAGTTGTTTTAACTTTCTCAACGCACTCAAGTCAAATTGCTGACCAGCTTGTGACCATGCTAGTTTGCGCCAAAGTATGGCGGACACCAACGCTTGCACGTTTTAGTGCTTCGCTTTTCTCCCTCGTTCTCCAGGAATTGAAAGGTGGGCCGGTGGTTCATACAAACATCACATCCTAAAGTAGTTGCGTTAACCCCATCGCTAGAACTTCTTGCTGTAATGCTAGTGCTACTACTAGTGCTAGTGCTAGTGCTAGTGCTACTTCTAATGCTAGTACTACCGCTAATGTTAGCACTACTGCTAATGCTAGTACTACTGCTAATTGATGGCGACGGAACTGTTGCGCTCGCCAGGTATGAACCCTGGAGGATGAACGAATTCTGCGTGTGAGCCTGCGAGCTAGCGCTCATCGATGAAGCCTTTCTCTGGGAAACACTGTACATACTTATGGTAAAGATATCACCACATTCCTACTCGGAAAGTCCCTAAATGTAAGTCTATAATTCCCGCTCCTAGTCTGCCAGAGTCGGAATTCCACAGACATGAATTGCCTTCAGTACATCCAGATATCAGGCACATCATTCGACGGCGCATGTTCAAGTCGTTGCCATGCTTCTGGTTGAAGACATGTGAGCATTGACGAAAATGGCTGAACGGTGCTTGAGTATAACTTATATTTCCTATACTTACACGTTCAGACTCCAGGACGTCCCATAAATGCTTCATAGACGGTATTCGAAATCTCAAATGTACACCCCCCAAACCTGGGTTTCCATCAGCATTCAGAAGAGTTGGCATTGTCAGCCTTTAAGCATAGTGCAATGTAGAGGACTCAGGATGTCAGTTGTTAAAGTACGCATCACCCCTCTATCGCATTTCAGCTTCTGCGTTGCTGACAACCGGCAAACAATGCTAACAAAGATCGCTGCTGACCCCCATTACTAGGTTTCCTGCGCACGGATACAAGTGAAATCTTACGGGTACGTATGCACATTGCGACCTCACGGTGGCCCTCATACAGTTAGACCTTCACTCCACGAACATTGATCATATGTTGGGTTCAGGCACATGAGACATAGGAATAGACAGGAGGTTTTCAGAGTCGTAATCGTATCGGTGCTGCTCTGCATGCCAGAGATGGAGGTGCATGCGCGTGGCGAGGATCGCAAGAATCATGATCTGCAATCTACAAGTGCATTTTGGGGCGTCGTTAGTAGGAACGCTAGCAAGGCTTGTATTTTGGAGGCACGTACTGTTCGAACATGGCGTGGTACGCGTACTGGGTTGTGAGGAATATCAATCATCCATGGCTCAATCATAATGATAGAGGCACATACACGGAGGAACAGTAACGTTAGGACGTTCACTGCCGAAAAAACTTTCAGAACGGGATTGAGCATGGAAGAACAGCGTGGCATATGGTAACTCACATAGACCGCATGCATAGTAGAAGACGTTATGCTTCAGCAGGACAGTAAGCAGGGGGTTGCTGGTCGTCCGCCAGCTCTGTATGGCGCATAAGACTGTGAGAAAGGCAAGTCCTGACGAAAGCGCGTGTCAGCAGGCGTCTCTACATGCTTGCTTCTTACGACGCACCTAGTTCGAACACAAACAAGAACAGAAAGGGTAGAAAGAGCCCGAAACTTGAAGAGCCTGAGTTCTGGTAACAGCCTGTGATACCCGGGATCGCGCTAGTCTCAACTGTGAAAATGGGGTGTGGGTGATTGTGGAACGCCAAGGGGAAGGTGAGAGCACATACATGGTGCAACGTTAGTAGTGGCAAAGAGAACACTGATGGATGTCACAATGATAGCCTGATTGACACATCAACAAGGAACTTGGGTTGTGACGAGGCATGAGACTCACGAAAGCGGCGGTCAGTATTGCTCCGAGCACGATTTTATTTTTGCTCCAGAGGGCGTACGTTCTGAGAATGAAAAAACCTGAATGGATCCAGTTAGGAGGAAGTAGTGTTACGGAAGAGGGAGAGATACATTCGGAGCAAATAGCTGATATCAAGGCGAAAGCTGCGAGAGAACTCAGCAACAAAAATATGGTTGGACATGTATGCAGCATCCACGTACACTCGCAAATATTACTGATGCTCCGGCATTCCTGGCGATAACGTGAAGTAAGCGTCGTCCATCAGTCAGTAAGGCCGTTGTGCGTTTACATACATTAGAATTCTCGATAGGGCTGAAGTCCACTGAAACTCTACATGTCAATTCTTCACCTCAGCGATGGAGCAGAAGCTGAACGCACGATATAGACGTCCGATGAGTAGGAGAAAAGGCAGGTATCGTGTAGCGATGTAAAGTCCTTTGACCTTGGTCCAACGCGATCGAAGTAGGAACGTCCACTTTGGACAGCATGTTATCGTCAATAGTATCAAACTGCGGTTTATCTGAAACACGCCTTACTTCATCGTGAAGTGAACAAACATAATCATAGGTCTAGATAAGCAAGTTTCAGAACGAACGGCATCACATCGGGGACAAGCTCACCCAAAATGTAGCCACCGACGCTGAACTGCGTTAGGACAAGAAAGAAGCAGCCCAGACAGTACTCACTGTATATGTACTGCATGACTTTTCATATCAACGAACTTTCGATTTGTATGAACATGAAGGAGACGTACTGTATAAGTCTGCAGACTCGTCGCCGATGTGACAGCGTCGGCTGAATACTCCATCTCTACTCAGTCGAGGGGCGGAAAACAAGTTTCGCGCGAGGGGAATCACACCATGCTCATTCTTATCTCTTGTAAATGGCCTGGGAACTGCGGAGGGGATTGCAGGCTGACGATGGAGCGCTTCGATTCTTGCCAAGAGGCCACAAGGTCTGACGTGGAAAGTATTTTTTGAATGAGAACCCGTCGGAGACATGTACACCGTGCACTATAAATGTTGTCCAAGCACGAATCAATGGCCATGATTTGGCACCCCGAATATAGTACGGGATCTTGATTCAGTCAAAGTATAAGTAAATGTGTGAGTCTTGCAGCTTGACTGTGTCATGATGGCAGGTACGGGAATGTCGTTCGAAGAATATACCTTGGCTTAGTCCGAGTCTCCCGGAGGCAGACCAAATCTGATAAGGAAAACAGTCGTTCCTTCTCTATTAAGACCTTCGAGTTGGCCAGGGCGATTCACATGCAACAAAGCAGTACAGACTAAGATCTAGACATGGGACTCATCGACGGAACTAACCAAGTTTGGTCACGTGGGGATGTTTACATGTTTACAACCTTTTACGGCAAGCGAATTCTGACCAATTCTTCTTCACGTCCACTTGGCGCAACGGCATGTACTGTCGCGATTAGCGTTCGCCCTGCACCTACAACTCAATTCTTTGGCTTCATGTTCACTTGGCCGCGACGATATGTACTGTCGTGACTAGCGTTCGCCCTGCACCTACTCAACGCCACAGACGATGTTCGAATAGATACCCAACTCTTTAGCTTCACATCCACCTAGCGTCTAAGTGGGCGCTATATTCCTAGCTAAAGCCAGGTAAGTACCTGGGAATAGTAACTTCAATTTGAAAGCCCCTTGATCCTCCCCCCCACCGCTACCCCTTCAAGATCAAGCGAGTCAATGCCAGATCTCTTCCCAGTCCTCCAGTCCTCCACAAGTGCCTTCGCTTCAACAGGCGGTATCCCATCTTTGCTCGTCCCAACCGTTATATGCAAACTCTTCCTCACTTCCTCCGACAGCGTCGACACAAACTCGTTCCCTTCCTGACCTCCGTCCGCAGAGCCGGCGAGCTCGAAGTCGTCTACGGTTACAGCCATAACCCGTTCATTCCACACCAAATGACCGAGAGCGAAAGTGAAGAAAGGAGGAGACACCATGCTGTGCAAGTTGGCACACCGCTCCCACATTTCAACAGCCCCAGGGAGGGAGTTCTTGTGCACAAACGTGATATGCGGGCGCTGCGTGACCCTATTTTCAGCAACGAGAGCGTTCCAGAACGCCTTTCCACCCTCTGCCTCTGCTTCTTCCATTCGCTTTTCGATGACAGCACGAAGATCGACTTCAGGGAGGAGTCCGAAATAGCGCGGCGTAAGCTGCTGCTGCTTCTCGTCTTTCTTTTTTGATTTCTTGTCGTCGGGCTTCTTCATCTGAGGCGCATAGTTGCGCGCCTTGAGCACGGCTTCGTCGATCTCCTCTGCACTGGGCTGTTCAAGACCAAGTATACTGACGCACCCACCCACAGCCCGCTTGATAGCTTGCTCGAGGTCATCTTCGAGGTCCATGTCTATGCTCGCGTCTACCTCGTTGTCAGCCAGGTCCTCGGAAGAACGGATGAATTGCCATATGACGTCTTCGTGCGATTTGGCGATGGTATCGGCGCGGAGGGTTTGGTGCTTGTCGCCACGCGAAAACACTCTGTCGCCGCATATACGGTGGATGGTTGCCTGCGGTCGATCGAGTGACCAGTTCAATGCGAGGAGGCGTACAGGAGGGTCCATTTTGGCAACGGCTTCACGAAATGACTCACGATGCTGCCTGAGGTGGTTGTTCCTAAAGTAGGTTAGTACGAGGACGATCATAAGGTAGATCATGATCCATACTTGTCAGCTATGACTACATCGTGGCTCTTCAAGAGGTTCATGACGTTTCTGATGAACGTGGGAGCAGATTTCTTCCCTTGGACATCGTCACTCTGGGTGTGTCCAAAACCAAATAGAGAAGCAAGGGCAACAGAAATGGCAGTCTTGCCTGTGAAGCAGGAACCGTAAAAACCAGAAGGCATGAAACATAAGAATAGCGCTTACCACACCCGGGAATGGCAACAGGCACAATTATCGTCTTTCCGAACTCCTTCGTGGTCGGTAGCGCTTCACTCTCCAAAGTCAAGCCTTTCTTCCCGTCGTCGGTCTCCATCCATTTCAAGAACCTCTCACGAGTAGCAATGATACCTTTTCCCTTAGTAAACTCCGAGAATGCACTAGGATTATGCTTTATTTCCTTCTTCACCCAGTCAACATAAAGGCGCGTCTCCTTCCGCTTAAGTTTCGACTTTGGCAATTTGGCGTCGCTAATTCCTTTCGACAGCAAACTCTTGGTGACTTCGCGCCAGTCCCGGTACATCATATATGGCTCGTCGAACTTGACTTTAAAAAAGAATGAAGATCCTGTTGGGTATGGAGGGCGGGCATCGCGAGAAGTAGAACTGCCTTTTGCATCGACGACGTGCGTACGGACCACAAATCCTTCGAGCTCCTCGCCATTCCATTTTCCGGTTCTGGCGATTTCATCCGTGAACGATTTTACATCTGGAATAGAGCCCAAGGTGATAGTTGGCGTCTTGATGAATCCCCATTCTTCTGCGAATGCGTCAACAGTTTCCGTAGGCATGGTATGAAATCCCTTGGTAGTTTTATTTATTCCGTGTAGGTGGAGACCGGACTTCTCGAAAGAATATGGGAGTACATGTTCTTCAAAGCTGTCGTCGCAAAGCTGTGGGAGTAAGAGCGATGAGATGTAGATAGGCTTTGCTTCCGTATAACTAATTACATACCTCGGCGATTGCTGTCCAGCGCTTCTCCCATAGTTCGGCAGCCAGCTGTTCTTCGGTTTTGCCTTTGTCGGCCAAGTGCTTCTTGAGCCACCGATGACCGACTTCAGAATGAGTTTCTGCAGCCCCTTGTGGCCCTAGTGCATGCTTGGACGTGACGATCAGTTTAGAAGCGGAAATGGGTGCGATGAATATGATGCATCCATTCGATTTGAGTGAAAGTGTATACGTCGGTCCTGTATGATGCGAGAGCGAAGACCACTGGAACCAAAATGCATGAAGTTACAGCAGCAGTTTGAAACGAAAACCACTCACATCTGTCCATGGAACCTCTCCGATGTTGAAAAACTTGTCATATCCTCGAGCTACAATCTGATATGTCTGCTCTCCCTGTTGATCGTCTCCAGAGGGAATTTCACGGCTGAACAATCCTCTGGCAAGCGTTGGAAATGGGGATGGAACATCATAGTACTTGAACTCGTTCATCTTCCAGCTCCGGATAGAGATGGAAGGATCGGATGGCGCACTGTACACTGTCGAGCGCACCAGCTTTGGAGACTTCTTTGAGAGTCGATGCAGATCATGGATGAGCTGAGAATCCTCGAGGGGAAAGGACATGTTGGATGCGTG
>PVYJ01006676.1:7967-18226 GCA_002995095.1 Rhizopogon sp. AM-2018a | reverse complement strand
AAAATACAGGGTTTATAATATTATGTAGTCACTGTATATAATGCACATTTTAACAATGGCTTAGATGCGCCTATTAGCGATGCCTGAATGTTTGAACTGTAGACGATGTATTCGAACCCACTTATACTAGGTTACTTAGATATACACCGTCGTCAATGCTCTTCGCATATCTTCACTGCATTGAACCACCACGGAATCTTCAGTCATGTGTTTTGTCGCTGTTTTTCCGAGGCCATTAATGAACCCGTGTTGCAGCAACAGCGCCAAGTATTGGCGAGACTCGTAAAGTTGACCCTCTGCATCGACGGCCTCTCCATTCCCATCGACGTTTTCGAAGTTCAGGATACCTATAACAAGCTGATGCGACAGGCCTCTGAAGATATCGAAAGGAAAATGGTGAAGAATCCTGACTGGCTTGTCGACAGTCAAGGACGGGGTGCCGGCTCGAAGCATTACCTCTCCGCGCCATTGATCTGGACATACGAATTCTACGGCGGCGATTTTGACAAGGAATATTTTCAATTTCATTCCAGGCTGTTCCAACCTGAATGACTTGTCACCAACGGGCGGGCACTGCTGTGAATTGATGCCGTCAATGCCTTGCGTATTACCCCCATAGCAGCGTGGCGACGCCGGAATAACATCATTGTAAGGAGAGCATGGGCCTATCCATGCGAAAATCTGCCACTCATTACATCGTTGAATGAGTGTTTCCATGAGTCTATGGAAAGCCCATCTCCCCTCACCATACGACACTGGGATGCTGAGATTGAATATCCCCAGAAGACAATATGCATTGTCCTCGATCCTCGTTGTTCGGCGAGTTGACGCCCACTTCATCTTCATGTAGACATTGCGCACTCCAGGTGTGAAACCCAGCAACTGGCTCTCTGGAATTGTCGTTACCTCAGATAGAGCTTTCAATATTTCCGGGTTGTCTTTGTCGTTTTCCATCCCGACGTCTCCGATTGGAGCCCAATCCCGTCCATAAAATTTGATGACCCAGGGCGCGAGGAGCTCCTGCAAAGTCCATCCACGAGTAAACCATACTTCTCGCGGGAAATCTGCGACGGAGGAAGAGTCCCCCAAATATGCAATGCAGACGCGGGAACCACGATACCATCTGAACATGGCACGAATGGCTTCGTCTAGTTCAGCACTGCTAGTCTTATCGATGCAGCAGGTATCAGACCAAGCTAATTTATACCCAAGCTCCGCAGCTTTATCTAGGAACTTCATCAACTTGTCATATCCAGCGCCGGTAGGTTTTTGGTCCCTAAACATGTCTTGAAATGTAGGCTCTTCGGCGAGCCACCTATGTGAGAAGATGGCGTAGTGGAGGTTATTGATGACCAGGTCTCTAATTGCGTCCCGCCTTTGTGGGTCGATCAGATTTCTGGTTCCGCTTATTGGATCTTGAACACGCCATGGTTCCTTGTGAAGAAGCACAAGACTGGCCTCGATGTCCTTCTCTGTGATGGACTCCATCTGCGCCCTATAAATCTGCTTTAATTGGTCCCGGGAGATGATCCGCCTCTCTGAGACGTATAGTAGGTGTGTAGGGATCTCGTTATAGATGTATTCACCGTAGATATCAAGGACGTCATGTATGCATGGTCTTGCTGCCTGCTCGTTGTCGACGACGGCTTTCACACCCATGACGATTGGTTTTGGTGTACCAACAATGGGGCTAGCAGCATTCCTCGCATCTGAGGAACTCGTGTCATCGACTCCCGCAAACAGGAGCTTGCTGGACCCAGCAAAGCTAGTGACCTGGTTTCCAGATAGATGGAACGAAACGGTAGCACCTCGTGATTGTGTTTTGCAGTCCGTCAAAGAGAGGGTTAGAGGAGAATTGACGGCTATTAGAGAAATCAGGAAATAGGCAAGAATGTTGTAAACTCATGCTCACTTTCACTTTCACTTTCACTTTGCAACAGCAACGCTTTTATTCCACCTTCGAAAGTGCCGATAAACTTATCGGAGCGCAGCAACCGCCTGGCGTAAACATGAATTGCTAGCATGGATGTTTCTCGCGCATCGCTGAGGACAGAAGGTAAGTCTCATACCCATACTTGATTCAATTGATTTCACAGACAATGTCAGCTCTTGATCGCATGACGAAGTATCGTCTTTGCCGAATCTTTTCGTCTTGATGATGTCGTCGACAGCAAATTCAATGTATATCCCAGAGTTTTTTCTTAGTGATAGCTGACGAACTCCCAGTCTAGGGAGATCCTGCACAATGACATCTGTCAAAAACATCAATAAGCCATCCCAGTGAATGTTGCGAGAGGTATGTAAGGTAACTTACTCGATATTTTGATCTGAAATGCGGGGGATGTTGCATCTCTAGAGGTTCATCATGTTTGTCACCTTGAATGATACATGCAACAGCATTTCATACTTACAGACTGATTTTCGTCGAAGGATGGCAGTTATCCATAACTTAGTAGGGGGGACGGAGGGTTTCACAGTCGTTGACGAGGGGGAAGAGGGCCTTGGAGAAGCACCAAGGCTGTGCGGCAGCCTCGTGGGAGCCCTCCACGCAGTCTAATGGTCAGCTACAATGAACAATATGATGAATGCCTTTGCTGCAACTATCCGCGTACGCCAACATAGGTCATGTAAATGTACTACATAGCACTGCCGTGACGAGTCCGCCGCCCGCCATTGTTCTGGGTTACTCGACACCACGTGACCGTGAACCGCTTGCACCGAGCCAGAAGAATTTCAATGAAGATCAACTTTGCGCCTTTCCTCGACGTCGCGACTTAGCAGACATTATCATACTCATACAACACTCCGAATTCCCCTCGCTAAGAGAATTCAGGATATTTGTTGGCATTGTAGAAGTCGAGCAGTTGTTTCGTGCACTGTCACAGTGCAACACACATGCAAACGTGGAATTCCAGCAATCGAAGCGTTGCCACTAGTAAGGAAATAAACAAACGACTCCTCTTCGATGAAGGGAGTTTGATTCAGTCAGTCGGATCCTAACCATACGAGTGTATGCCTGACGTCCGGCAAAATTGGCGAAGTGAGGGATAACGAGTTTCGCGTGCATGCAATGTGTTGTATTTCTTCGCATCATGATAAAGAAGTGTGGCCAGGGTGATGGATTTACTGTATGTACTGCGAGCTCCACGGACAGGCAGGACAAGACGAGGTGAGGGCATGCCAGTGCCCTTTGTGATCGGACTATTTGTGCAGCGCCTCGTCCTCGTGTAGTTGAATGCCCCTTGATGGTACAGTGGTGAACCTCGATGTTCCACTGGGTTCGGCTTGCCCTTTTGAGTGTCTGAGGACCACTCGGAGCAGATTTGGGAGCGGTGCCGAGTCACTTTGAAAGTTACATTAGTAATAATCAACTGGACATACACTGGCAGTGGCCAGCTCGACGGTTTGACTGAGGTTTATTCCCACCACCTTCATCATCGCGCCTGAGTCACAATCGGAAGCTTCGCATCATTGGAAAAGTCATCACGTCTTTCAAGTTGCAATACCGCCCTATTCTAAGCGCTGAAGGTCACAGAGGCGGACTCTGTACTTCCTTCGCCGAAGTAAGTGCTATCGGACCGTCGGACGCCATTATACCCGAGCCGCACATCCATTATTTTCGACTTGTCCTTGCATCTTCGATGATCAAGTACGGACGAAAATGCTAAACATGCCGATTTTTGAAAAGGTGAGACCCCTTACAATGTGCACCGATCGTACAGCAGCTCCCGACGTAAGACCAAAACCCGCACCGTCAGCCATTCTCACTAGAGGTAAAGGCCGAACTCCGTCGGCAGGAACCTTATAAACAAGGTAATGTCTTCACTAGATCAGCCTCGAGGCGTGGTGCTCATAAATGGACCCACCTGGGACGAGGTGATCTAACTTCAGAACCTTGCTCCGTCTCGCCATTATCAACATATATGTACCAGTGATGATCAGATACAGTAGTAAACTCAGGGGATGGACCAAGAACGTGCTCTGCATGATGTGAAGCATATATCTCGTCACATCGACGTACTACTGACGAGTCAATGCTACAACGGGGGGGAGTTCATAGCATGGATATTGGCACTAATACGCAATGACAGCAAACTCAAACATATGTGAAATCCATGATGTGCTTCGTCGTGTCCTTGGGTAGTTCAACAGTGTATAAATTAAGACCACATTCGTCGACAGGTTGGTTTGGGCGTAATATACTAATCCTTACAGTTTAGAAAGGGTAATAGCCCAAGTCTACAGAGACAGAGCGAGTCACAGGTCATGGTGCCAGTTGATTTACAGTGTCTGGAGAAGTCAGGTAATACAAATAGTTCCTCATTTCTTATCAAGCGTAGATGTTCGACCTAGGGATAGAGAGCAAGGTACATTTCGATCCGCAGAAACATGGAGACCGGGAAATAGTACCATTCAGTTCTACGATGCATTGTGTTACGGTGTTGTCCGCATTCCGGAGCAATTCCAGGGGCTTGCATAATATGCATCTAGGCATAATTTGAGCAATATAATTACGATAGGTAAGTAAGGAGAGTACTATTAGCATGTACGCATAGTACGGCAAACATATTATGTGTTCGAGTCGGTCAATCCGGTCAACATACTAGTATAATAATCCTGCAGGACAGACATGATTTCTGGACGCTTGTTTCGCCTCTTCAGCTTATCCATCGCTAGACCGACATTCCTGCGAATGTCTTTGAGGTCAGCTACAGTAATCTTCTGTCCAGTGAAAGTGACAACGGCCGGGAGAGCGCTTATACACTCGTCTTCGTCATAGAATTTCAAGTCCAACACAGACTGCCAGGCTAATTTTGCAAGATATGAAAACTGCGTGTCTGCAACTGCCTCAAACGCTGCCGCGCCCGGACACGTTGCATAAACTCGCCCAAATACTACAGCGAGGTGGAAGGGGGCAGACGAGCGCTCATCCAGGTTATTCAGCATAAATATGCAGTGTTCGATGTGTCCATCAGCGACTAGTTGTCTGCACCATTGTTCGTTGGAAGCCAGAGCCATGATGAGCCGTAGGTAAGCATCATCTCGCCAGTAATTTTTGATCTCTGATTTATCTTTCACGCAAATGGCAGTCAGAAGAGCAGGCGAAAGTTTCGTGAGGAGTGATTCGTGTATCTTCTCGTCTTCTATGGCATTAATGTCGGCAAGCGCCATTCGAGAGTCCGACACTGCTCGTAAAGCCGCGTAGCGAAGGCGGCGGGGGCTGTCTGATCTCATGGCAGATATGAGTGCCTCGAGGTAGGCGGATGTTCGATCACGGGTCCCAAGTCCTCCCATAGCGCTCAGCGCTAAAAATGCATCTGCCATTGCTGTACTGTCCTTGGAGCAAGACACAAGGTAGTCGATCAGCCAGTCGAAATCAGCTGGTGTACGATGGTCTCCGCTCCACGTGAATCGGCCACGCCATATGATTGACTCGTTATCTGGACGGAGGAATCCGTCTCCAGCGGCGGCGATCATCATACGCAGTGCAGTTCGTGTATCTGCCTGGCATATCGGCCTATCCCGGTCAGACGACGTCGATAATTGGCAGACAAGGGTCTTGCACTGCTCAAATCCTTGTGGAAGAATGATGCTGCGCCACTGATGCCAAATTCTGCCAGTAGTGGATTCATCTCCAATTGGTACACCAGTCACACATAAATGGTTTAGAGCTTTTCCACAGGCCAGTGCTCTAGCTTCTGCCGAAGGCCGGAGACGGCCATCAGTTTCGAAACAGCCCATAAATGTATCTCGGAGTCGTTGACAGTAGGACATATTGTATGAGTCTGGTGACCATGTAATGGTGGGTATGAGTGCGGCTGCGGCTGCAATATTGTCTGGGTCTGTGGATGTTGCAAGCACCCATTTTACGGCAGATTCTGTTGCAGGGTCGCTGGAAGGCCTGGGATTAAGCAGACGCTGTATGAGCCTTGATGTAGATGTCTTGATGGACGACTTGATGTTCTGGAAGGAGCGAAGACGCATACGTGTACCGTGACGTAAGTCTGTGTCGTTTTTAATAAACATACATCCTGACCCCATGAATGTACCAGCCATACGAATGAACTTGAAGGAAGCTGGCGTTTGAAAGGGACAAAGTGGGGATAAAAGGGATGCAAAGAGGGTGAATGCGTAGAACATGCAGCCGAACACCGTGGTCGCAATGACGATAGCGGTGATAGTCTGTTGCTGGGTCCAGACGTAGGAAGACAGGGAAATGCCGAAAAGCAATAAGGAGATTTGCAAAAGGACGGGAAACATTTGCAGCACAGCATCGAAATGCCACGCCTCGAGGCCTTCGAGCTTTTGCTGCCTGTTCCTTCCCTGCTCCACGAGGGATCCGCGCCCGCGCCCAAATCGTTCAAGCTTGTAGAAACGAAGCCACTGCTTGCCCAAAACGGCACCGAAGGCAGCAAGGAGGCTAAAGGATAGACTGGCATAAGCTAGAGTCTGAAACCAAACTTGCCCGCTGGGATATGCAGGTGGAACGGGAAGCGGATAAATATCTCCAATAGAGGTCCCGTTACTCTCCTTTGCCATGAGGACGATAATTTGCGTCAATAATGCGTTTGTAGTATTAGCATTGCTAGGCCCCATATTGGTGATGAACGCCGTGTTCACTGCGGAGAATAGACCAGACTAAGGTAAATGATCAGCCTGTGGTGGCGGTGTATGAGCATTGAGGATACGACTTACAAAAATCAAGACGATATCCATGTCACTGTCATGACGCTCCAAAAACTCATCGTCGTGTTCCGCTGCGACTTTCTGGTACACAGCCCAGAACCGCGATTGATGATCATTTGCTCCTTTTTCTACGATGTTGGAATTTCGAAGAGTATCGAGGACTTGCTGCGAAATGTTGACCAGTCTACTCAAGTTATCAGCAAGTGCACCACTAGAGCCCACCACTTTGCTCACTGTTCGCATAATTTGATATCAGGCGGATAAGGCGAGCCTGTTGCTTCTGTATCCAGCGTGGATCGGGGACTTGGCGTAGTAGACTGCGCATGAGCAGCAAGAGACCGAAATGATAATCTTCGAGCACTGAGTATATTAGATGTATGCCAGGTGTATAGAGCTTGCAGCTTACGGTTGAAATGGGTCACCTGATGGAAGGCTCGATTGACTGAAGCCTGACGCTTGAGGTCGACGCATGACATTCGGTTGCCTATATCCTAGTTAACTATAGTGACATTATGAGGACAAGTAAACCTACGGAAATTGGATATTCGTGACAGGAATGAAAGCCTCAGTGCCCATCGTGCGATGACAGATATTGTAGCATTCGTATCATTATTCTGCCTTATGAAGGTTCGCGCTTGACACTTCAAAAAACAGCAGCCTCACTGTAGACAACGAGGTGTGGCAGACGCAAGGTAGGGTCCATCAGGGTCCACCACAGCTTGTTATCATTGGCGCTCTGGTGAACATGGCTATTCTTATTAATTTGGTCCAGCTGAGTTTTTCGACCACTGACCATGACCTCCCTCAGCAATGATGTGCCAAATATCTCGACAGGAATCGCGGCGAGTACGGATATACTATGTATATGCAGTGTGCGTAGCCTGAATCCTGACGCGTTGAATACGGACAGACCGAATCATTGATGTCGATGCAAGACATCACATACTATCACCGCAATAAGATCTGTGCGATGAAGTCGCAAGATAGGCTTCCTGGATATGTGTGGAGACCGAGAATCGTGTTCTAGGGGAAGAAACGAGTCTGCAATCTGCTTCGATAGCCGGTATGGATGGTATGTAATTGATTGCGCCCCGTCACTGGAAATATTGCGGATAAAACATGAAAGCAGTGAGGAGGAAGGTCTACACGACACCGCGCTTCCCGCAATTGTCAGTGTCCTGTCATCGGATATCATATGATGGTGGTTAGCGAGATGCCGACGAGGAATTCATGTTAACCTCGTGGGTCCTGAACCTCCAACCACTGCCACAGAATGTCGGACTGCGCTCTTTGATGTGGAAATTCGGCAATCTACTGTCACAGCAAACGCTGGATCACGACGCTACCTCTCGATGCTCTCGTGACCAGTCTGACTATGATAGGCGTCAAATGTGAGATGTGATGTTAGCTGTGCCATTCGAGTTGTTCGTGCTAAACTGCTAATTTTGTCAAGAGCTAGACGTTAACAGGGTTACTGTACCCCATTAACCAAAAGACTGAAATCGTGACGAAGAGAATAAGTTTTGGAAGAGATTTGGATTCTGGAAACTTTCATTTGTTATATATTATGTAATCAAGTTAGGAAGAGTTTGGTTTCTGCACGACGGACAGACGCCCTAAGTACACCAATGTGAGCCCGAGCTGTGTGAACGTGACAGGCAAAGTCCTTTTTGGAGATAGATACAACGAACTTGGAACCGGAATGCATCGGTACTGTCTAGACCGAAATCGTACTTCGTATTCGAGGTAAAAGGGATTAGAATCTGTGTACCTAGTCTCCCGTAAATTAGTAATAGTCAAAGACTCAGACCCTGATCGAATGAAGACAGTCGTTCCTTCTGCACTATGTAGGCTGTAGACCCGGGCCCGAATAAGATTATTATTCACATGTGATGCTGGATGATCGCGAGGTGGGAAGTATGATGGTGATCTTCCTAAGTATAATATATCGACCGTCGGATATAAGGTCTGCCGTGTGGCGCTCCCGGCGGGGAAGGAACAGAAACGCGAGTAAGACTTCGCATGCGCGAGATGGCGCAGTTGATAAGTGGTGAGATAGCAACAAGTATGGATATGTGCGTGGGGCTCGAAGCGGCTACAGGTTGAGCATGCATAAAACGACGCACCTGATGGACAGACTGTGCAGACGATGATTTAGGACATAAGTTGTTTACAGCACGACTGATCAAGTCTCGATCGCCTGAACGACGCGCACCGTGAAGCCCGTAGAGCTTAGGGTGGTATTAACATTCCTCGGAGGGATCGAGAAACAATAGCTGTGAAGATTGATCATAGACCGATCTGTCTGGAACGCAAAAAGCTTTTTGCGACGTGTCGGAAACAATGGTATGAAAGATATACGCACTTCGCTGGTAACTTCATCGTTCTCTTGATTCTCGTGGTCCTCATAGACGTTCCTGTATCTGCTCTCGACTCTAGGGAGGGTTTACAGTGCAAATCAATATCGCGGAAAATAAGCTGACTTGTGATGCAAGAGAATGGGAAAAGAGACTTGAGATCACAGTTTGGAAAGCAGGGAGCAATGTATCTCCTGACTCTAGCGGAGGAACGAGGCAGACCATCATTCCCCCTAAGAAACTTTCGGAGTGTGAGCCATGGTATACAAAGGTTGATCAGCTTACCATCTCTTGGTGTAAATGTTCACAATATATTATAACTTTATAAATGTGACCTTGGTGTGCAGAAGTTTTATACCCAGCTGCTGAACAAGTTCGTGCACATAATAGATAACTCTTGCCCCTGATCTGGAACGTCCGAGACCTGGAGAAATGACTGAACAGCGGACGATTCGGTACCTTTATGATCAGATCGATATAGTTCCTATAAGTTAAAGTAAAGTAACTAAAGGACGACATACCGTTCAGAAAACAGGTTCTGCAAAGCACGAACCGGAATATTGGATTGCAGAATGCAGACACCGACGTTAGGAATGTTTGGATCAAAAACGTTCACTTTGTCGTGCTGCGGGTTGCTGTGGTCTTGAACCCCTGTTTCGTGATAATCGTGCCATGTGTACCAATATGTCACGGTCGTCTTCATTGTCAGTCTCCGACTCTTCATACTGTGTTTCCAAGGGCCAGGCGCGTCGACGTCAAAACCACGGGACCGCGTCAATTTACCTACGCCAGCTAGCCAGCTCAAACACAGGCTAAAAGCATCTCCTTATGTCGATGTATGACACGTCGCGCAACTCGAAGGAGTCGGAAGATGCCCTCTTCTTCCGTGCGAAGAATAACATAAGCTAAAACAACAGCCAACTCGGTGTTGTGATGTGTCTGTAATGCAATTCGTCTAGGTCGATAACTATAACATCAGTGGATTCTTTTGTCCTCAAGCGTGCACCACCCCAATCGTGGATCGAGGATGTGCAGATAGATCCCAACGCCGTCACAGAAGTCAGGTGGCCATGCCGTGCGCACACACATTATTCATTGCCCAGATGGGATAATGTATAGCGTCGGGACCACAAAATCTTTATGCATTAGAACATATGTCACATTTTGTGACAGATCGTGCCTTCGCACAAAGGTGTAAGGCCCTTACACACTTTG
>PVYJ01006668.1:1361-26507 GCA_002995095.1 Rhizopogon sp. AM-2018a | reverse complement strand
ATACAGTCGCCTGACTTGCCAGCTTCTACAGCCCTGCTCCTCATCTCCTCTGTCAGAAATACATTGGACCAAACACGACCACGAAGAGAGGCAAATCATCTTTCACCTCCTTTATGCACATCTATCGCTTGATTCATCAAATGCAGTATCTGATACACGTGTCGAGTAATCTCCGCCTCCTATGCTCGTCGTCAGGCATTTGCAATATAAAATGACCTGGAATTGGTGGACTTTGCGTGCGTGTGCGAATGCCCAATCGTATTGCAGTCGCATTAGCTCGATACCCCAGAAGGGTGAGAGATTGTGGTGGGTTCTGTCATATGCTTTGTGGCGTATGCCCACCTGAAAATGAAAAGTGGCCAGTTTAAACTTTACAGCTGATAGGGAATGAGGACGGGGAGAAGTTGGACATGGGGAGGTGACAGGAACGATGAGAAGAACTTACGATATCAAAGCAGGGTGGAGGAGCCCTGGCGTACCTCCGGTAATATTCACGTATGACATCGAGAAGTATGCGACTTGCATGATGTTCCACTCCTCTTCAGCACGCGCACTGAGATCAAGGATGGGATGTCGGGCGTCTGGATTGACTTGTAATAAACCGTCGGGGCGGGAGGTATGGGTAGGATGCGGTGGCAAGGGTTGCTGAGGAGTGGAAGGTGTTGACTGTACATTGTGGTACATTGCACACCTCCGTATGGTACTGGAATGATGATACTGGAGATGAGATAGAGGCAACTTTGCAGCTGGCTTAGGCCAACGAGTGCGTTAAGCAAGAAGCAGGTATGGTTAAATTTGGGCTTGTTGAGCTCAAGTTGATGCGAGTACGGGAGTAATGCAAGGGAGCTGGCAAAAGACGACGACGACGAACATCCGAGTCTTAAAGTGAGAGTGTGAAAACCCCCTTTTCCAATAATGGGCGCGGCATGAATCAACACATCTTAAAATTTGCTGCAAACGACACCAGCTCAAATATTTCCGTCTTCCTCTCGCGCGACTAAGTGTTCCCACCCCTTCCCTTACTTTCTCCCTCTCCCGTCTCCATGCACTATCCATTCCAGACGTCTGTCGGACAACTCAAAGGACGGCACCGAGCGACCCAGGCCATACTCCTATCGGCCTCATGCTGAACTTCTGAATCTAATTATTCTCATTTTTTGTCTGGGATTGTCTCGTTCAGCCCGGACGACACCAGACAACCTCAGAACAGGAGGTTTTCACTGGGGTTGAAACCTGACGGCCTCGAAATTTCGCTGACTCAAATGCCGGTCCTACACTAGCACTGTAACGGGCTTTGCTACGCATGTGGCCCTACACGACTTAATAGATACACTAGTGCCTTGGCCATTTTTATGTATGTATCTTCCCCAGGCGCACCGTGATCTCAGGTTCAACTTTATCTTTCGCCAATTCATGAAATAAGTACACAACCTCACGTGAAATCTCCACTGCGTTTCGTCAGGAGTAGTCAACACTCGACACCAAACGCAGTGGACTATTCACGATCAATCTCCGGCTGCTTGTGCGCCTTCCTGTACGTTCGTTGTTCGGATCACCTCCATATCACCTGTATTCCAAGGAGAATTCTGAGATTGTCACCAGTGCGGTTCATTCAATGAATCTATTCATTTCTTAGCCCATTAGCTGTTAATTACTATTGCTTACACGGTCCACAGAAAGAGCCGGTTGCTTCGCATGCTCCTGAGGAACATCCCAACGAGGCTTAGAATCGGAGCCCAGAAGACACCCCCCATTCATATGTCTCGAATGTAGTTCTTCACCACCCCTGTGATCTAGACTGATATTTTCACCTGTCTAACGCACCCGTTATATAGCTGAAATTTCGTTTCAAATATTTTTCCAAGGTGCGCATTTTGCAACTAGTTCAAAGAACCATTCCGGACACACGAACAATGAATATGGGAGCCATCACCATTATAAATACAGCCGGCGATGAAAGTCCGAATCACTACTGACGGGGAGTGATCCAATAAGTGAACGGGAATCAAAAACTTAGTCGCGAAGCAATTGGCAAATGTATTTTACATATCTGCAGGACGGTCCAACGAAGGCTTTAACTGTCTGGCCTGAAGGCACGTTCTTTATCAACACTGGTCAGTGACCTCTAGTAGAGGCACTCGGTCACGGTGTACGCAACGTTTGTACTAGTGGTATGATGTGCGTGGTGTATGATAACCAAGCTGTGAACAGAGTCGGGTACTATTCTGTCATATATTCGCAAAATTTAAAGGGATCATCATACATCAAGCAGCACTTCTGGGTAATTAATTATACACGTGTCGGGTCTCTCAGGCGGTTTCTTTGTGGGCCAAAAACATTGAAAGGAGATTCGAGAAGTCCGCGGTCTTACATGTTCGCGAAGCTACTTAGCACGGCCGTCAACATTAGGTGCATCATGTACAGCAGAGTACTACTATTCAACCGAGGAATCCTAGACAAAATGTAGACTTAGTACAGCAGTCAAGGGGTGCGAAGCACTCAGTTAATCTGATCCCCTGGTTCTTAGCTTTAATCATTATGTACTACGGCCAACCTCAATATTCCCAAATAAAATCCGCACTGAGCATTTATGATCTACGCTTGCACAAGTTGCATCGCGAAGCCGGTGCCGACCGAAAGACCTTGTTCCTCTCCATACAGTGATTGGTGCACTGGGAGCGGCGTTCGCGATCATGATCGCCATTGTCATAGTACGTCTCTTGGATGCACCTGCCATCTTGCATGTGTGATCCAGTCGGGCAAGCGGGACCGGCACCCTCATCATGAGACCATCCGTAATTTTTCGGGCGGCACTATTCCCAAAGCTCGATCAGCATAATTGATTGGGATTCACATTGAATCTCGTGCCTTCGCTAACTTGTCCTGCTCGTTCATCCATATGAGCTCACTAGCACCGGAACAACACCCCTTAACTTTGGTGTCCTGCTCTCCGCCGCTCTCAGCATCCGTTGAGAAATAAACGTAACAGACTTACGGCGTCAATGTACTCAGTACCGTTACAGAACGCGATTTCTGCGACGGATACACGACGGCATGTCGGTTGCCCGTCATAGTAGACGATAGTCCAACCGTCAGTGGGCAAGCCTGATGAGTCACATCAACTGAATGTGCTTGTGGACGAGAATTTGAGCTCAGAATGATATAGCACCTACCTTGTAGGCTAGCGCGCTCCTCGCAGCTCAAAGGAGCCTGGTAAGGATAGTCATAGTCATTTTGACAAAGGGCTGCGAAGGCTTGCGCCAGGAGCACAGTAGATACCGAGATGAATCGCATCGTTATAGATGGGTAGATGAAATAAATGAGAGTATTTATACCCTCCCTGATGGTCAACCCCTGCAGGTAAAAGGATCTTAACTGCCCAAATGACGATAGGCCAATGACCTGCGTGGGCACAAAACGAGTCAGGTCTACAGATCAAGAACAATGATGGTTAACGGGATCCAACAATCCCGTTCCCCGAAGTGTGATATCGCGGGATAGATCCATATTGCATACTAGTAATCTGATGAGACACTAGTACCAGTGTTTCTAGAAAGACATGAATTAGTGACAAAACATGGGCGACAAAGTTATGCTTGTGCATCGCCGTCGATAAGTTCTGCTCGCGATGAAATGGGTTTCTAATTCATTACAACACCACCTGAACACTCCCTGGGCCAGTGGTCTGAGTTGAAAACTGTTGGGAGTTACTCACTACCTAAATCTGCTAGACTCGGAAAGCAGAAGTTGCAGAATGGAGTCTTTCTAGAAACAAATTGACTTGCCTGATACGAGACCAGACCAAATCATGTCAGCAAGATTGGCTAATAACACCAGGATTCAGGAGTAACCACAACAAAGGTATACTTCGGAACGATTCTTTCCGATGTGCAATTACAACATAAAATCTGTTAATATAGCGCCATTCAGTGGTCGATCAAGAAACCTATGAAAAACCGAACCCTTGGCAAGTTCAGGCTCATGGCGTTCCTTACTCCGATATCCGGTAGCCACGTAGCGCCAGAGTAAGAACACACCGATGCGTAGTACGACGAAACGAAACACGACAATAACACTGAAGTTCTTCCAAACAATCTCCTTAAAGCAATGGAATAAGCAGTTCGTCTTGGGAGTGAACCTCGCTGCTAGTCACGGTTCCCTGTACCTACAAGAAAATGTCTGTTCTCCACTTCAAGGGTAACTATGACCCGTGTATCATGGCTGAGTCCTATGCGCAGTGGGAAGGTCTCTTGAAATTGAATTCCGGAACTTTTGATGCGGAGCCTCTTGCACAGCGTTAGTGCAGGGCTGATTGGTACTGTTTGACCTCTGTATCACTGACCTTTAACCTGCCAACACTGTCACTTCGGGCCCGGGTGAAGTGGATGTTTCGTAGTGTTCGCTGTTGCGTCCTATCGTATCAGCGTGTCAGAACATAGCTGTCGCTCCATGAGTATACCGTAAAAGACAGTTTGCGACATTATGATGGACCAATGGCAAGTGAGATGGGTTGTGATATCGAGATGTGACAGCGGGAAGGATATGAAAGGACTACGATGGCTGTAACCTGCCTACAGCATCCCACCGACGAGACCCACGATGGCTTTCGTGCGGCATCTAACCTTTCTTTCCCCACCCTTCCATGGCACTGCCCAGCGATGCAATGCTTGAATTTCGTCCTGCAATGTCTGACGTAAATTGTCTGACGAAGTGGCCATCACGAACGACAACTCTGTGTCCAGGTTTGCTGAGCGTGAATTCAAGTTTGTCGATCCGAAAAGGGTGAGGACGGGAGGTGTATCTACTGAAGGCGAAAGCCAAATGCCTAGAGGGACGGTGTCAGGGCTAAAATTTCTCCCACTCCAAGGACTAACCTTTCGCGTGATACGTCCAACCGTCCCTTTCCCACTCTCTAAGGCTGACATTGTGGCCGCCTGCGACATTGGAAGGAGAGGATCGGCTCGCAGCTTTTACAGCCCTCATGAAGCGTTGTTCCAACAGGGTATACCCCTCAGGGATGAGCCCAGACAAGCCACCAGAACCGTAAAACCCATTCGCCTGGGAGAGTGTAGGTTAAATGATGAACAGCAGCATCTTCGAAAAGTTCACCTTCGGACTAGCTGCTATGATACTGCACCCAACATTAGATTTCAAGACCAGATCTTGGTATTGCTTGGATAAACCAAAATAGCCGCTTGTCAAATTCATGACAGGTTGTTGGTCAATGCGGTGTTCTCGAGATGCCAGGTGATCAAAGAGCGTCGTCAACGTATGTTCCTCCTCTCGAATATTGAACTGCCCTGCTTGGATAACGGGAAAGATGACTACATCCGACGCATTCACTTGCTCTTTACTGCTTGGTTGAGATACAGATGAAAGGAGGTGTTTCATTTGAAACTGGGACAATGCACGTTCTGCCTTCGATTGTATTTGCCACGGCAAAGTAGTCGTGTCTTCCCAGTGAAAGACCGGTTCATCAGTGGCAGAGTTTGCCAAGACACGATACGAGAAACCAGACACAGTCCGCAAGAACGAGAAACAGTAGTCTGCGAGAGCAGGCTGTGCGCTGAAATGCAGATAGCGGTCTTGTCTGTTCGAGAAGTACGCTTTGTTCAGGTTTGCGCTGTTGAATGTTTATCAGATAGGTGTTCTTGGGGTTTCCAAAGCGACTGACCCGCTGATCATGACGTCGTCATCAGAACCGTAAATTTTGGCATGCCAGGTGCCCCAACCCTCGTTGAATCGAGGAGGAATTATCTTTGCAGTCATTCCGCTTAGCTTTGGACTTCTAAATAGGGATATATGCACTCTGTGTTCATGATTCCGGAGAAGAGGGAGAAGGGCAAGAATGGGAGATGTCGGTCCAGGTCGAGTTGAACGGTTGTAGTCCAGATTCAAGTAGAGGTGCAAACCAGGGTTTCTACGAAGGGCATCATCTAAAGCATCAACCTAGTAACTGTCAATAAATCTTTGTGCTACCAGATGCATACTGTACCCACCAGTTCTTTCTCTGAGAAACCAATGTATAATGACGATAGAAAAATCCGCCGCCGTGCGCGACGGATGATGTTCTATTATGCACATCGTTGTCAAGGCTGATGAAAATGCAGATGCGATTACTTACAAGTAGGTTTTGGTAGAATTCAGAGGGCTGTGAGAGCACATACACGTCTTTCGACGCTACGGGGAAGCTCGGTTGTTTTTGAGCTAGACGAGACACGAATTCACGAATAGTAGGATCAAAACGCGTTGATGAGAGGCTACGCGCGCATCCTGAGACTGTAAAGCATTTTGAAAGTGCCCTGTGGGTGTTTGAGTGCCTCGCTGCTGCGAGCATGTATCTTCAATAATCTGCTTGCCAGCTATGTGACACCGTCAAAAAGCATCTGCAAAGATGTTGAGATGTTTACGGGTAAGTCTTGACTAAGCAAGTTCTTATTCCTCCCAATCATCATTGAATCACATCACAACGGCTAAACAGCCAACAGTACCGAGTCCCGGAAATCGGATGGTGCGACTCCAACGAGGCATCTGCTCAATTATCTTCTTTTCTTAATTTCTGATTTCTGGACCGAACTTGATGTTTGCAAACGCTACTGGTGAAATATTCAGGCTGGCGAAGTCAGGTGTCGCCTGGGCACCCTCCAGACTATTGGCCTTTCCAGTTCATTTGCTTGGTCGTATCCGAAGGTTCAACACAGACGTCAGATGGGTGTACGGTAGCTCGGTGAATGACATCGCCTTCCCAGATCACCCTGACTTGTATTCCGATGGAATACTTTTATCACGCTCCCCTCCCCCACCTGCATTTATAACTTTTCCAGGTCCATGGGGTTTTCTAACATCGTGGTATATCCTTGGATTATTCATAATGGTTCGTGGTTGCAAGTAGTGTGTTTTGTGACTGACTTGGCAGCAGGCTGTTCTCCTACATCGTATACGGAACATCGTGGTTCCTCCTAGGAATCAATTCATCAACCGCTTTTCTCGCATGACAAGGCCCCGTGTGATTTCACACCTTGCTATTCCTTCGATCTTCCCCTTGGATATGTCGTCTTCAATATGCCGTCTCGTGTTGCGCTCGCCCACACTTTACTTGGTCTTTAGGATGCTCTTCATATGGATAATTGTCCTCGCTCAGGCAGCAGACAAGTTTCCACCATGGAACTCGTCTTGGTTGCAGTCTGTAGGCACCTATGTTGCGCAGAGTGAAACAGCCGACATCTGCTGGTGCACCTTTTGTGCGGTCTGTGGTGTCTTGGCCATGGAAGCAATAACACATGGATTAGAGGGCGGAGTGCACCATCCATCCCCATTTAATTTGGTGGGTTCTATAGTCTCTTGTGCAACATCCATTCACTTACCCGAATAAACATAGCTTGGATATGCATATCTTTTGCATATCTACTCCTCCCCTGTGACACACGGGATAAAGCTCGAAGGCTCGACTTCACGACCAGACAAGCATGCCATATTTACAATCATGTTGCCTTTGCTTCAGGTTTGCTGACTTGCCTCACCTCAACTGGGCGATAATCAACAACCCTTTTCTAGCTTGCGATGATCCACCTAATTGGAATTAAACAAACATGGTCCTCTCATCGCTTCCTTCCATCGGCGTTTGTCTCAATCCTTGGTCTCGCCCATTTCCATTCAGTTATATGGCTGTCAAATTCATCTTATCCTCTGCTCAACTTTGCGCCTTGCTTGTTTGAATCCAGCCTTCTAGCTGTCATATTTTTGGCCCTTTTCCTCAACGTCTTTACCCAAATTATGACGGAGGGTCATGTGTCACGTGTCCTATTCGGCCACCAAGCTGCTCTCCTTCCCAAGTGGGACGAAGACTTTTCGGTTGCATTGTTGCGCATGGGCACAGCGAGCTTCGAGGTATCGAGCGTGTTGGGACTTGGGCATGAAGTGGGGGGTATCTCTACAGTCATACCTCTTCCCTTGAATGAACCTGGGAGTGTAGAGCTGAATCGCTTCGGGGTGGCCTCACTCTTTCCAGCTGTCGAAGGATTCGGTAAACACCGTCGTTCCAAGAAGGGTTTTTCCAATGAAATCAAGACTGTCAGGGCCTCATCGACTGAAGGAGATCTTTGGTTGGATATGGTATGGTACAGGGAGCTTGCACGGTTCGCAGTGGGTGTGGCGCGATGCGTCAGGGGACTGATAGTGTTCTCTTGGAGTGTACTCCGATGGAGGTCACGGAGCCCCAACTCACATTCACGACGTGAAGCGAACCGGGGCGAGGTCGCCAAGAGTGAGCGAAATCGAGACCCAGATGTCAAGGAAAGCGATGAAGAGTTGTATAAAAGGTTCGTCAGGGGAGAACCCATCCACGATGACGATGAAGATGAAGATTTTGAATACCGCCAATCCGAGATCGAGCGGGACGGCTCCGCTAGCCCCACTTCATCGACGTTTGAGGATGACGACGAGGGGTGCGAAGAAGAGGATCTGCAGCAAGACGCAAACGAGACCGTCAGCTTGTTTTCAGACCTCTCTTCCTCTCCCTCGGGATTGACGTCTGCTTCGGTCTTGTTGGCACACATGACTGATAATTCATCGTCACCGATGACAAGACGGCGATTCCAGCACCTTGTGTCAGCCCCTTCTCAATCTAGCGACAGCCTCATCAGCGACTGGACCGACGTCGCTGCAAACCGCCGGTCAGCCTCAAGCGGGACCGGGAATGAAGACTCGATAGACGAAGCAAGGAGAAATTGTGTAATATGCACGGTTGACCCACGGCAAATCATATGCTGGCCATGTCGGTGGGTAATACGGTACGATTTCGCCCGGGCATTGACGTGACATTTGTCTGGGCAGATGTCTTGCACTGTGCGACGATTGCCGCGAAAATCTTGCATCTCGCGCGTCTGCATCTGCACACACGTGTCCCTGCTGTCGAAGAAAGTGAGTATACCCCAGTGGTGATTAGGCGGCCTTAATCTGATATTCCGTTCCCCAAGTGTTGATGGGTACTCGAAGATCTACATTCCATAACGACGCTTTCGTGTGGATTCCAGCAATGTACGATTACAGCGGGCGGTTATAGTGTTTCCAAACTATTTCAGGTCATTCATGTCATGAATCTTAGATGATAACTCACCCTGTCGAGCGCCCTATTCTTGTATCTCTGAATTTCAAAGATGAAATGGCACACTGTCAAGGATGTGGACTAGCTGGGACTAGCCATGGGTATCACGAAGTCGTGCGGTGCATGGCAAACCGGTTTCACGTCTCGGCTTGGAAAGTGAGACGGCACTATCCCAATTGAAAGGGGACTTAATTACGCAGCAGACAATCCATCGACGCTAGCGAAACATTGCATCATTCCTGCAAACTGATTCGTACTGAATAAGCAGCGCCACATGATGGCGTCAGTAAGAGAATGTTGTTAATATAGATTACCAACTGCTTGTTTAACCCTGTTCATTGTAAGCCAGGCAGGGACTCCGTGGCGGGTCGGCTGATGCTCGTAGACACACGCTCACAGCACTAAAGCGAAGATCGATCAGTGGTTAAGTATATTATAAGTACTTAAGTATTACTGCCATATGGCTGAGCTCGGCCGGCGATTTCAATGATGCTGTCAGGCCATTGAAAAACACGTAAGTATTTAGTATCTGACCCAATAAGTAAGTAGAGGATAATAGTTTGTTCCTTCTGTATTAGGCGTAAGTACTGTATACATACTCATGGACCGTGTCAATGTCGGGCCATATGAGTGTGGCCGCATGCATGGTGTACGATACTGTGGGTCCATCGGCCAGGAATCATGCTTCTGGATCGATCGATCGAAACAGCTTTTGACTGGTTGAAGACGTCCGACAACTTTGGAATGTGGAGCATGCAGGCGTCTGAAGTAAGTATAGTCTAAGGAAGTCCGGAAGTAGCGGTAATTTGCTCCAATCGCTCAGTCAAGATATCTCACTTGCGCGGATATCTCGCTGCAGTGATAACTGATAGAAGGCAAGCACTTCTTAGCATCGGGATTCAGACCCATGGTAGTGAGCTTGCGAATACTACATCCGACTAACTGGATATGTAGATCGTACGTGCGTACGTGTTTCGGCAGTCTCGTAGCAGAAAGTACTTGCTAAGTATACACGGCGGTGGAGAGCCCGCCGCCGACTCTCGAAAGAGCGAATGCGCACTAGAGCTGGCGCATTGAATAACTCGGCCCGACGTCTTTCCCCAACTTTCGCGCGATGGCTCTGAGTATATGCGCGGTACATATGTTTTTTTTTCTACTTTACATAAACTCGTTCTCGTACTACAACTCGCACGACGTCCGCGTTCTAGATATCGTTGTTGTTGTTGTTGTTTTATTCATTCACCACTGGTTTGGCTCCGAGGAAGAAGACTCGAATCCTCTCGAATCGGACACAGAGGCAAATTTTGAGTTATGCGGTCCCCGGCCTACTTGGTTCGTAACCGAAAGGGAAGCTCAAAAAACGTGCCGTGTGCCGGACGTGACGAAAGCTTCGGATAGTACATATTGTCACTGATAGTGCCAGTCACTACACGAAGAGAGGTCACTACTGCGATTCAGTGCCACATGCAAAATGCTATCTCCAAGTTACAGCGAACCACTAAATTCGTCGATCACACATACAATGTGCGGATCGCCCCGGCGGGCACGTATTGATGGTTGTGGCCTTGCGGTCACGAAACAACCGTAACTTAGGGGACAACTGGCTTGGGCAACGTGGCATTAATGAGTCTTCACACTTGCTGCAACGAATTTGAACGTGTCAGGTCCGAGACATGAAAACCATGTGGCCGAGGTGGAGCAAAACAATTATGAACATATATTGACGATGGTATGCGAGTTATGATAAGCCATTTGCTTGGCGTTGTGGAATAAGTCTGAAATATAGCGACACCACATGATAAATTGAATGAGAAAAACTGAAAGGAGACATCCAAATGGTAAAAAATATGGTGAAGAAAGGCCAATGAAGTCTACGCAGCAACTTGCGCCACTGGATTCTTGAAAGGGAAATGCGAATAACGATTGTGCGACTTATGGGAAGCAGAAGGTTGAGAACGTGAATTTGATTGAGGTATGGGAAGGGGGAATGAACGTAGCAAGTTGAGTGTGGATGAAGTGCTATGTGATGTTTTTGAGGGTGGGGGAGGAACGAGTTCCATATGCTCGTGACGTGACTTGAGGACAGGGTTAAATGAAGGGTTCGGCAAAGCTTCAGGGGTGAGAGGTGCTGGGGAGCTCCCAGAGGACGAAGAGTGGGGGCTAGACGGATCCAAATCTGGGCAATGAGACTGGTGTGAACGATGATAATGTGAGCGTGAGTGCGCATGTGAAGGGGTGTGATCTGCGAGGCGACGGAAGTCGTGGGAAGGAAGAGCGACTGATGATAAGCCATCATGGTGACTCAGGATGTCATCTTCCGTAACAGACAGATCGAAATCCAAAACATCCAGGAACTCTCGCTCGATTCTACCAACATCACGTTTCCCGAAAACACCAGTACAAAGAGCCCAGTGAACATTTTTGAGTGTGGAGTCATTTGAGAACTATAGGAGAATGTTAGTCAGAGTAAGATGGCATGGGAAGTCGGGTGCTGTACCTTGCTCGCAACCATTATGGCGCCGAGAAAGACGCGCTCGCAGGCCCATTCCTCGAGTGCGATTTGCAGATGAGGTTTCGCGCGATTGATGTAAACTAGTGAGACGAGGAGAGTGGGAAGGGTGACTTCTGCCCGAGTAAGGACATTGGTGACAAAGGTGGTGAATTTAGCGTGTTCAGAGTGGCGCGAGACTCCTCTGCCACGACGCGATGAAGACGGACGACCCATAGCATAGTCAACGGTGTCTACAACACAATCGACGACATATTCTGAGATATAGGTTAGAATAAATGGAACAGTGGAGAAGAAGAGAGAACATACCGATAACAGGTCGTGAAACCTTTATTTCGAGGAGCTCCAGGAGAGCAGGGGAGTGTAAGGCAGGATCGACAAGGCTTGCCTTGTGGACTGGAGATGAATTGTTGGAAGTTGAAAGGACCATGTCTGCTGTCTGTCTGGAGGATGAGGAGATGACAGAATATACCTGAGGCAGGACAGGATTTGAAGATTCATAGTGAATGGGTTGTGTGGTATATAAAGGGACACCGGATGTTGGGGAAGATCCAGAGAGCCGGGATCGGCCATTTACGAAAAAGGACAAGAATGACACAAGCGATTAGAAAGGAAGAACGCAAGCCTCCGGCAGCCAAGTCACCACAGCAAAGAAAAGCCGAAACGATGATGCACCGGAAGTATGACCAATCCGAACATCCGACCCGATTACTACGTATTTCCTAATTAGGCTTCAAATTTACCTTCGGCAAGCTGCGGCACAGCATTACAGTCATTAACTGACCGAAACAACCGCGCTCTGCGCGCAATTCCACATGCCGTCGGTACCTCCGGCTGACATACTCACGTCAGCTTACTCGGACTCTGCTCGTCTCTCTGACTTGGAAGCTCACTGTCATCGGCTGTCTTCGTGCCGCAGCCCGCAGTGGAACGTTAAACCGCTTACCCGCCACTAGAATACTTCCACCTATCATGCCAATATGGATTATTCTGTCCAAGTACCAATAATAAGTACATTCCAATTCCCGCCACATCGTCCAACACAGGATGGATTTAGGTTGTGAGCGCAATCTTACCCCCAGGATCAGCTTGAGTGTGTCGGCTACTCCCCCTTAGATGACCGGTTCCATATATAAATATCCTACATAGTCATGCTGACACGGGTTCCGCGCAGAAGGGAATGGCAAATATTATGCCGCAGTGCCTATCTGCGATCAAGTACCGTTTGCCGCTGACTGTGGGGAAGATATGACAATCAGCTTACCGATGCAGGTCACTAGCTCCTCTTCTATGTCCGAGTAGACTGGTATGTCTGATACATTATCTCTTCGATCCGATTTGGAATGCGAATGACGATCCCATCGGCCTGCTTGGGTGTGTGTGTGGCGCTGTCCGATTGTCAAGCAAGGGGCGAGTCACACTAAGGAACATTACATAATTAAGTGCGGAGATGGCGCTCCCCCTTGCCATAAGCATATGCGATTGGCACGCGGTGATATCTCAGTTAAAGCTATCGCCACTCCTTCGTAGTCACATCTATCAATTGCACGACATCGATTATAATGCGGAATCAACCTGTACTACCTAGCGTGGTCGTTAGGAGAATCGTACCCGGCGCTCTCCCAAAGGCACAAGATAGTCGTCGAATTAAGTCGAGCGGGGTACAGCATCACAGGGGAGCTGATCGATTCCACATTAGACCCACGGAAGGTAAAATTCGCCATGACAGCTGTACAAGGGTGACATTAATGTCGCATAAGACCACTGAATATAAGTATGATATACAGCCATATTCCATAGGAATACATAATATTCACAAGCGGATGCTGTATTGTGCCGCCAAGTCCTCACACCAACAAATACTGAGGCCACCGGTAATCAAATAAATACCAATTCGTGGGTTCGACGCTCTCCCGCCAACGCGACTAATAATGTCAACTGTCAATCATGCAGCGCCCGCAGTAGCACTCGCACTTCCACTAGCTGCGTTGCCACCCGCCTTTCCACCACGGTTTTTGCTGCCTTTGGGTCGACCTCGGGGTCGCTTGGTAGTAACAGGTGGCATGTCCGTCGGACTATCGCTCACTGTGCGCTTCTCGCCAATTACCCGGCGATCACGCAGATACCTATGCAGAACAGTCGAATAGAATATTATTAGCGCACGTTTATGAAGATAAGCGAATTGGGACGAGAACATAAATAGTGTATGGCGCCCCACACACGAGTTCACAGAAACCTCCCGATCCGACAAAGGATAATATTTCACTCATGTCGCATGGCGGGAAGCCAGAAGCTCCGAAAACGCGTGGCGCCGCCGCACGCCCGGACCGAATGCAATGGACAAAAGGATCCTCGAACGAAGGCCGTGTGAAATCGTAGACTTACTGAGATGTCTTCTCATCAAGCTTGGTTTGAAGAGGGGGCAGCGGGGGTTGACCGAGCTCTGCCCGCAAGCGATCAACGTCCCGTTTGGCTACAGCATATTCACCATCTTGGAGGGTTTGAATTTGTTGCCGCAAGTCTGCGCATCTGCCCATGTGCACATCCGATGAGGACGAGCTGCGCAGGGAGGACGTGGGAAGGAGGCACGTACTCTCGTGTGATGGATGCTTCGAGGAGATCCACCTTCAGGGAAAGATCAAAGTATATGTCAGTACTATCCTTAAATGGCACTAATAATATAGTAGGTTGTACCTTGTCACGGTCTGCATTTATCTGCGAGAAGTGATCAATGTATCAGTTTAGTGGCGTAAGCCAAGTACTTATAAGTGCATACCTCTGCGAGTGCATTAAGTAACCGTACACGTTCGCTGTCCAATCTGCATAAACGTATTAACAACTGCTGCTAGCATACAGAGATGAAAGAAGCACAACGTTCAGACACGATGTAATGTGAAACACAACCAATGTTTGCAAAAAAAGGCAACACGCACCGATTTTTCTGTTCCTTGATATCCTGTATAGCCTTATCTTTTTGTTCGAGGGTATTATGGGCGGCAACGATGTTGGCAGTATGCAGTTGCAACGTAAGGGAGTGTTTTCTGCCAACAGCAAACGTAAGCGCTGTACGTTCATGATAAACCGCACGACTTACTTGAGTTCGGCTGTCTTCGCAAGCTGCACGAGTTCAGTCGTCCAATCGCCAGTCGCCACAAGTGGTTGTGACTTCGACGCAGCTGCAATAGCTGCAGAAGTGGTAGTAGTTGCGTGTGGTGCTATGGTGCTGGGGCCTGCAGCAGATGCGGGCAATATCATTTGGCCATAATCATTGGATGATGCAACAGAGAACTGTTGATACATTGCAAATGACGGAAATCCAGACAGCTGCAGTGAAGGGCCCTGGGGTCTTTGAAGCGTGTGTTAGTGTGGTTTGGGTGTAAAACGCTCTGGGACTCCGTGCACTGCCAGTGTGTTTGACGTTGTTAGAAACTGAAGCCATAGACACTAATTGGGACAACTTCCTTTTCATGGCAGTCAACGAGTGGAATGCAACGTTGTGGCGACCTGGAAGTGTTCACTGTTAACGTTGATCGGCGAGCTTAATACCGTACGGGCTTGATACGACCCTACAGTAAAGCTAACCATATTCACAATTTTGCAATGAAATAAAATCAGTAGTTTCTTAAATTATCTACGTTAGAGGCTGTGTCGAACAGCCGACAAGTTGTTTCTGTACTTCAAGCTGTACATATACACGGTCGTTCTCAAAACTCATCACGATGAGCATCCTTAGGCCTTTCAAAGCTAGTGATCTGTTCAGATTCAATAATATGTAAGTCCACTATGCTCTGATATACCGTCATGTACTCAATCTCAAAAGTAATCTGGATGTCTGGACGGAGACTGTAATTTACTCATATCTTCGATCATAGATTTCATCTTACACTGTTTTTTTACAGTACGGCGTCACCTTCTACCTAACCTACCTTTCCCGCTGGTCAGACCTCTGTTTCACTCAAGAAGCACCAAACGGTCGATTGCAAGGCTATAGTGCGTAGATACTCCCTTCTGCCCCGTTACCAATGCAGATGAAACTGTTTCGAAAGTTCTGGGCAAGGCCGAAGGCGTACAAACAGATTGGCATGGTCACATTACGGCGGTAACCGTTGCTCCCGAGTATCGCCGTCTCTCTCTAGCACGGAACATGTGCCAGCGTCTCGAATTCGTCTCAGATGAGATATACAAGGGGTACTATGTGGACCTTTATGTGCGCTGTAATAACGTATCGGCCATCAACATGTATGAGGGTATGGGATATAGCGTGTATCAAAGGGTAAGAGAATACTATGGCAATCTGGGAATAGGGAAGGATGGACGAGACGAGGAAGATGCGTTTGGTGTGTATGCATGCACTGGTGTTTCACCGTTACTGATGGCTGATCAGATATGCGGAAACCGCTGTCACGGGACGTGCTGCTACAATCCATACGGACTAATGGTCGAGATATGATAGTCAGTGCCCATGACGTCTCTTAGGTTCGCCAAGGTAGATGCACTTTGCGGTTGTTCAGTCAAAAACCACTGCCTCCATTGCAAAAACATTATATACTAAGTGGTGGAGGGTCGTCCGGCCCAAGAACAGCCAGCTCCTCATCATAAAACTTTATCAACGCAGCTTCGTCCGAGCACATCTCCTGCAACTTTATCCGAATCTCCTCCGCTGCAGCTTCAGATTTCTGCTCTTTACTCTTCATTGCGCTACCCATGCGACCCGGACCCAACAACCGGTTTGTCAGGAACAGAAATCCCTGCGAGCCACCTAGCACCTGCACGAAGGCTGCACCAGACCTATGCACGAATTGCGAATGTTTGAACGGTGCTCGACGATAAGAGTATGAGACATCTACGTCCTTCGGGTATAGGTTTGTGGCTTCGACATCAAGGACGAAGTCAAAGCGTTTCAGAAGTGCGTATTCGAAGTAATGCATTGTATGCGTGCCTTCAGGCACCCTTTTCTCAAGACCTGGGACGATGGGTGGTGGTACCGCCAAGCGCAATGGGAAGCAAGACTGGAACGCGTTGCGTTCTCGAATGTCACCAATTTCCATGACGTAGGCCTCGACCAATTTTAGGCCATACCTCTCGATCGCCCGACTCCATTGTCTAAGCAAGTCTTCAATACAACGCGCTGTGGAGCCAATCCACTGCAGCTCGAAGTGAAAAACTGTCCCAGGGTTTTGAATGATATCATGGTGGAGCACTACCGATTCCGCTTGGTCACTCCTCTGCGTATGGATGACGTGAGTCAGGGGATTCCCAGAAAATAGCTTCATTGTACCTTATTAGGGTCGATGTCGATGACCATGGTCTGGCTAAGAATCAGACATTTCCTACTCCGTCTGGGACTTAATCCGTTGGGTTTGCTACTGGATGGGTAATATGCTGGTCTGCTGACGTTGACGTCATCCCCATTTATATAGCGAGATTGCTTCATCCATCCTCCTCTCGGGGTACTGACGGTCGCGTATTCACCGCACAACTGATAGAAATAGTGCCTGTCGTGGAATGACAAATGAGTACAACGTCACACATGAATCATCGAAAGAACTGACCCATCCAGGAAGCCATGGCGGCCCCGGCAGTGAGTAAATAGACCTTTTTCGAGCAGCCTCGTTCCCCATTCGGCACCATGTTCTCTCGAGGATACATCGCGGAACTCGCGCACAAGCCACGAAACGAAGTCAAACCCGATGAAAGAATCAGGATATTTTGCCTTGTGCCAGTGATGAAACTTAATCGGTACACCATCCTCTTCACGCATGAGTTTCGCAATCATCGGAAGAGGGGTATCCGCGATTTCTCTGGTGCTCTGCATTTTCTTCTTCAGCGGTCCTGCGGCATGGATCTCATCAAGTTGTGCCATCAGCGACTCATCCATTATCGAGTGTGCAGGGCCAAGCGTCGTAGGAAGGAAGCGCACGGGTGCAACAGGCAAACCACGCTCGTCTGGAGGCTGCCACCGCAGTTTTGTGAATATTTCGGCAAGCTTGTCGATACCCAAAAGTCGGATTTCTTCGTCGTTGAGCTTGTCGCCCGAGGGCCCTACATTACCCTCGGGGACGACGGTCGGAATAACCACGAAGCGCGTTCGCCAGTATCTCAAGGATTCATTAAACTGGTTCTCGTAGCCAGCAACTAACATGTCCAATCTAGGAGAATAAATCAGCACTTTTACAATGTTCAGATGCAAAAGGAAACTGACCTGTTCCAGCCGAAGTTTTCCAGCCCATGTGAGACAAACTTTGTCTTTAGTTCCGTATACCCCACCCCGAGCTTAGGCCAGATAAGGCACTCGTATTCGAAGGGTTGCGTTTGTGGCATCCTTCTCACATACCGCCGCACCTGGATCGCCTCGCCAGTATAAGATATCCGGTGTATTTCGTTGCTCATGCTTAAGTAAACAGGCAGACTAGTGGACTTGAGGACTTCTGCTGCCCCAGCAGGCTTTGGCGAAGCATCATCCTCGCCCATGAAAGATTTCGTCCGCCGCATAGCCGAGTGGTCTTCAACGTCACCCCTTTTGCGTGGTCGCAAAACAAATTGGAACCCCTGGGCGAGTCGAACGGCCACCATTCCACGCATCACAGTGAGCGCCCATGCACGCCGCACTTCTTCAGTGTTCCCCTGAGTAGAGGGCGGCTTCACGAGGAAAGAGCGCATCTCCGATGGATCGACGACAAAGTCATATGAGAAGACATCATATGAAGACTCCAGCTCCGAGTTGCTGGGGAAGTGGTCCGTCGTGAGCGGTAGACAACCCGGTGTGACCATAGATTTCCACTTCACCTCATGCTTGTACATGGGCGTAGGAAATACATGCTCCCAGCGTCTGGCAAGTGACGACTGAGCGTATGAGACTGCAGACTGTGGACGCGACGGGTTGGTACGAGAAGTCGAGAATGGGGACGAGGACGATAAGGGCACATTGAACGAGTTTAGGGTCGTACTGCGCCTCTTCCCAAAGGTGCTTTCATCACGAGGAGGGGTATTTAATGGAGAGTAACGACTCAGGGAGCTTCGATTTGGAAGAGTGCTTTCTTCCTCGTATGTTCTGCTCAGAGCCGATCGACCAGACGCGCCGTGCAAGATGGCCATCGGCTGAGGGGACCGAGAAAGTGAGGCATAAGCTGTAGAAGTGGAACTCGATGCGATTGGGACGCGCATGCTTGGAGTGGGAGTAGTCGGACTGGGTACAGATGAAGCAGAAACAGGTGACGTCTGAGATTCACCAGAGCTTTTCTGGAAAGGATTGTAGAACCAAGAAGAAGCAATTTTGGCGAGCCGCGAAGAGCTCGCACTGCGCGAAGGCTGGTCACTCCCGGGAGCAGATGTCGTGACAGATGTGTTTGTTCTTACTGATCGTATGGAGGACTGCGAAGGAGATGTGCTGGCGTTGCTCAGCCCGGTCACAGAGGGCAGTGGTCCTTCCTCGTGGCCTTCAGGAGGCAGTTCCATGATGATCCTTCTGGGACTCTCTTCAATCGGTGCGATACGCGTGGAAGCGATGGAATTGCGTTGTGATGCCAATCG
This sequence comes from Rhizopogon sp. AM-2018a, assembly GCA_002995095.1. Lineage (NCBI taxonomy): Eukaryota > Fungi > Basidiomycota > Agaricomycetes > Boletales > Rhizopogonaceae > Rhizopogon > Rhizopogon sp. AM-2018a. Next base: position 7,365 of record PVYJ01006668.1, on the reverse strand, counting down.
TCTTTCACTTACTATCGATGAACGATATGACGCAGCGATAATGGTCCCACCTGAAGAGCCGTACGAAGTGCGAGCACTGGTTAGGGGGCGAGACTCTTTCTTCAAGACGAATATATCCATGTCAGCCTGGTCTGCCTCTCCTTGTGTGGGAGCACGATCTTCTGTAAAGTTATCTCGAGGCGGCGTGGCATACGGGTCGGGTATCTCTGGAAGGTATGGCACCTCTATTCCAGAAAGTACTTCATGCCCAAGTAGTCCAATCATTTGTATTTCGTGCATTCTTGCTCTGGCAACGAATCTGAGGGTGCCATCAGTTAAGGTGAGGAAATCAGCTCGGGAACAGACCTATCCTCGCGTAAAGGTAGATACATGTGCTGCTCCCAGAATGAAACTCCGATCCAGAATGGCTCCCACCAGAACGTAGTCTTCGCCAGTCTCCTGGACTCGTCTGGGTCCTCATCACCTCCCCAGAGTGGATCTAGGGCTCTACCACTGCCCCTCCCTTCCTTGTCCAAACGTGGCTCATACCCCTGGAAAGCAAATATAGGAGTCTGGTGCAAGGGGCGTTTTGCTAATGATACGAGATCCAAGCCAAAGCCCTGGTCGAGCATACGAGTTGTAGTTAATCGGAGTAATTGCTTGGACACCTTGTAATAGCCTGTACCAGGGGTGATGAGAATGGTTGCTGCACCGGTAAGGGTGAGTGAGCGATCGATGTAGTGCGTCTCATTTGGGTTGAGACCCAGGTTAAGAGCCTCCAGAATAGGTCCGTCGTGTGCATATGATAGTTGGCCGACAAGTCTGGCTTGCTCTGGTGCTTTAGATTCGACAGAGGCTTGATGGTAGTGGTGGGCGAGTAAAATGTCCCTTTGGAATGCCCAGAATGAGACCTTGAGTCTCACCAGTGTGGGTTTCCAGTCATGGATGACCTCCAAGTCAGTGATAACCTTGTAGAAATCCTTGTACGATCGTCCGTCTTCATCCCGTTTTAGAGGCCCTGCGGCATATTCTAATTCGGAGTCATCGTAGTACACCCTCGAGATGAGCACGATAGTCACTGTGTGGTTTGTGCCAGCCTCGCGCCACTTGGCGAATAGGGCGGGGAGAAACGAGTGCACGATTTTCTCGTTGAAGCGTTCGCCATCCCCTGCAAAATCCCAGAGCTCACGGCAAACTTGAATGAAGATTGTGACCTTCGCAGAAAGTGACCTGTAAATCGCTTTGGTAGTGGATGTAACGTATCCTGCTGATACCTACGCCTTTGAGCATATCAGAGAAGTGAGAGGTCGTAGACATACTTTTTGACCATTGATATAGATGGATTGTATCTTGGCAGCGATGACGTTTATGAAGGATATTTCTTGTTCGACGAAGACACATTGCCCTACGAGGTGTTCGACTAGTCTCCACATTTCATTTCGACCGAGGTATTGATCCTGAAATGTGAATTCGATATAGTTTGCACAATGCTGCTGCTTGTCTACCTGTATTGATTATGAGCATGCCTTGAATCAAATTTGCCAAGAACACAAATTACTTTCGTTACTGTGACCTCACCATTATTCTTTATCCCAAAGGCGTCTGCAACATTCTTTGGAAGTGAAATCTATTGCGGCGAGGCTCGTCTGAGCACGATGTCACAATGATTGAGGCAGAACAAACACCTGTAACGCATGTTTCGAACATCCTTCATCCTTTGGAACTATGAACAGATATCCAACAGTAGCATCTCCGGTGTTGCAAGCCGAGACTTGCAGCATGTCACCCTCGACCACACCGGGTAACGATGTTTGGTTCAATATAGCAGCAGAGGACTCCTTCGGATCATGCACCCATGAATTGAGAACCTTGGCATCTCCCAGCTTCAGAGGTGGCGGCGGCGGTCCAGGGAGATTGCGAAGAATTGACTGTGCTGTATTGGACCTCCTCCGACCGTATTGTTGCGCAAGACTGTCTGAGCGCACTGTGCTCATAGCATTCGGTTATTTTTCCGTGGTCGAAATAAAGAGAAGTACCAGTCCAAATTGAATTGACTGCAGATATGATGTCAAGCAAAGTGACGCGCAGCCGTTCTCAAATGGTTACCGGTTACCAAGTATAATAAATAAACCATTGTGAAGTCTAAATCAAGTCTAAATCAAACTCGAAAAACCTCCTCGCTTCTCATCCTCAACCATCAACGTTTCACTCTGCACCTGGGCTGCAGTGTTGCGAATCTGCCTAGACGGCTGCTTTTTGCTCAAGACAAATTCTCGTGTCTGACACATCTCATTCTTTTACCCCTACGCTCTTTTAGCCAGCCCTATATGTCCATCAACTCCAGCCCTGAGAGGCTCGATAATTCCCATGAAGTCCAGGAAATCCTTGCGAGCAAGCTCTCGTCGGAGCATACTTCCTCCTTTGATTCATCGTCAACCCTCTTGATGAATCCTGATTCATCAAACCCATCCACATGCTCTTCACTGCAACATATACCCACCATCAAATTTGCTCCACTTCCATCGCCAGACCCAAGTTGGAAGCGGCGCTCAGTCCTACCACTTGGAGTGGCAGCCCGTTCGCGGAGACCACGTCCTGTACGGGATGTCGCCGAACAAAGGCAATCTTTGTGGGCCAACGACCCTGCGGCTGACCCACTGCTCGAAGATCCACTTCTCACATTAGGGAAGTTCGTGAAAAGTGCGAGCAAAAGCCTATGGCGACGCATTAGAAAGAGGAGCGGGTTTTCTGGCCAGGTGCAACCCACGCACCACTATACAGACGTGATCCTGGACACGAGATCAGTGGAGGAGCAGGAACACAGGCAAGCAATAGTGAATCCAGAGAAGGGGGTTAGCGCATGTTTCGAGCAAGCGCCCAACAATGTTGACACCAAGTGGAGAAGGAGTACAGGCAATATTCCTTCTGTTCCAGGGTTACATTAATGACTGCTTCATGAATACTGTTATCTGTAGATTTCTGATTTCATTGCTTGTAGTTCACATCATGACGCATACGCTTATCTGGAGATATAGTTTTACCCGTTTCTTACCTCCTTCAATGCTCGTTTTACTAGTACCACTAACTTACCATGAGGTTCGACGGCCCTGGTCGGACCGTGGCCAAGGCGTCTACGGTTTACCCTAATAGTAAAGTTAACGTTGATATCAAGATTCTAGACCTCGGACCCGAGAACGATGCAGTGCCCTCACAATTGCAACTTGACCTTCAAGTATCTTTCTGTTTCTTGATTTCCTTCAAGTTCCTCTTTCATCCTTGTCTTTTACTTCTTTTTGTTCTCGTTTCTTTCCTTGATCTTTTGGACCTGACGTTTACTTGTCTTCAAGTTCTCTGCGTTTCGGCGCCTCAGTTTCTTGCCTGGCGTAAACTTACTGGTTTTTTTTGCCCTACTTTGCCAGGCACCATGTCTTGTGTTTCATCTCCCACTACAACGGAGTACACCACCATCACCACGTATACCACGTCCACGTCTCTTTCCCAGAGCGTAGGGAGCAACCAGGCCTCAGTTACGACTATCGTGCAGCAGACTTGTGCCGCTACAGGCACATTGAGTGGGTCAAACACAGGATGCGTCTCCAGCACCGACGTGACGCTTGTGAGCACTATTGGAGGTAAGCAAACTCATGGCGGTCTATTCTTCCCTTCTGCCGGCAAGGCTGCGGTATCATGTGACCGCTCCTACGGCATTGAAACCTCCGCGGTTTTCGAATCAGAAGCAGTCGTCGACTCTTACCTTTGTCCTAGGCGCTGATTGTTTCTTCCAGGTGGCAGTGGCTCTACTGTGCAAGTACCCGTAATCGTCACGGTTTCCGTCACTGAGACTCAGCCAACGAGGACTCTCTATGCCACTTGTTCTGGCGGCTCGACACAGTCACAGAACACACCGTCTACAACTAGTCAGGCGAATTCAACTTCAACTGCCCCTTCAGTGACAACGTCCGTGCTAGTAGAGAGCACACCTTCACCGTCCATTATCTCTCAAGAGACTTCTATAACCCTTTCGAATGGCGATGTGGTTGCGACTACGATCATTACGACCTCTACACTGCCCCCGTCTTCTGTTTACGTACCGTCTATTATTGCGAACCCTACTGCCACCAGCAGCCAGAGTGCATCAGGCACAAACGTGGCCCCCATAGTTGGGGGTGTCATTGGCGGTTTCGTTGGTTTAATACTGATTGTAACTGCCTTGTGGTACTTCTGGTAAGTCCCGCCACGTTTGCCATCTGTTTCCTGGATTTACTTGTTTATCTTTCAGCCGTAAACGCACTTCATGGGATGACATCTATGACAGAGAAGATCCTCAAGATGAGGAATTCGACCATCCAATTGCTGTGCGCCGAGAACGTGACAGGAACAGGCTCGATCTGGGCGCTGAACCTAAACCATATCAGTATGGTCTCGTCGGGCATGTAACGCCACCGCCCGGCTCTAGTTCCTCGTCAAGCACTCATCAGCCTCCAGCATTCCATCGCCCTTCATTTACCACATCCATGGCAAGTGGGCACAGCCGCAATACGTCAATAACCCCTTTGCTTGGCGCTGGTTCAGCGCCGGAAAATGCCCCGAGACCTTTAATAACAGGGTCCATGCAGGCAGCGGCACAACTTACACAGAGACAACCGAGTGCAACGTCCCAATCTTCAACCGTTCCTCGAACTTTGTCTCTGGTATCGACTAATAGCTCGGCGCCTTTGATAGATAGATCTGTCCCCCCTTCGTTGAGCAGTCGCGTAGAGGAGCTTGGCTCATTAGATGCGCTCAATCGCACGGGAAGTCCTGTTCCTGTAATTGACAGACGGGTCTTGCAGATCATCAATGACCCACCTCAGTCTCCGCTTCAGTCTCCACCTCAGTCTCCCGTACCCAGTGTGGCGCCTGCTTCTCCCCGGCGCACCAAGGGCCCTGCGCCGCGCCAGCCTACTGGTGTCGTGCAGCATAGAGACGCCGGGCAGGCTCCCTCCGACTTACGTGGTACTACTTCAAGCGAACCTCCACCTTACTCGAGAGAGTAATTCGTTCTCCTGCTTAAAACATTTGCACAACCATTGAGCTCTAACACCTTGTATTTACTAATTCTTACTCGATGGACTTGCGATAAGTAAAGCGTACCATAGTCTTTCACGATTTCACGTTCTTCATGCCATATAGACGTTTTTGCCCTTGATATATCCTTTGGACGATGCATCCCCTAATCATTTCTGGAGATATTACTCGTTCTGTTTTCTCATTACGTCCTGAACGCAGAGAGATAGGAATTGTATGTGAGCGTTTTTATTTTTTATAATTTACAGTCGGGCCGTGATAGTGAAGAAGAATGTTGGGTGAAGATCTAGTCGCTTCAACGAGACCACTTACATTATAGGTTAGAGCCTCGGCGATAGGACTATAATTAAATACATGCCGAGATCGACGGAAAGAAATTAATTGTACATACACTTCCTACATAGTACTGCTTAAAAAAGAGCTGCCAGCACCACTCGAAGTACTTATTGTACGGTGAGCGTGCAGGAAAAATCAGATTCTCAGCATCAGGGGGCTCAGTAACGGCGACCTGCCTTGGGAGTATTTAACGCTTCGCATCGGATCCGGGATCAGACAGTCTAGTACTCTGTTGCGCAACTTCCTGCAGTCGACGGGTATAAGTTCACCGCACGGTAAGTACCTAAATACTATCTACCTAAACCAGAAAATGTGCAGGCATTTCCAAATTTCCAAGCTACAGGAGACGATGTAAGCTTTGCCCAAGAAAATAGGGTGAAACTACAACTTACAAAATACGTAGGCCTGGTTCTGCGCACGGTGTCAATGGGGACAAGAGAAGGAGAAGAAAAGCGATCGTGGCGCGGATGAGATGTTCCCCGTTACCGAGAAGCGATAGGCCATGGCCGCTTCCTAGCTTATGGACCGTGACAGATCTCCCACGGAAACACCTTACATAAGATAGACCTCATTCATACACTGGTCCATCACGTGATCCAAGGTCAGAACGCATCCTTTTTAA
>PVYJ01006664.1:613-12378 GCA_002995095.1 Rhizopogon sp. AM-2018a | reverse complement strand
ACCTGCCTTAGTAGATATAAACTAATCAATCCACACGTATGGGGGGCACTTCTAACGCAACAGAATCTCGCAACTTAGATCACACAAACTACTATGGCCGAGAATTGTACACATCTCGGTTGTGTCAGGTGGGCAGTCGTTGACAATTGTTACTGTACAGTTCGTACGTCCACCTTATTCCTATTCTCTTCCCGCCTATGCATAGTCATCCTACCGGGCCTGCTTGATAGACCAGAAAGGCAGGGTACCATGTGCCCTTATTCGCAGCACCTGGAAACGCATCTCCCACCACAGTCCCATGGGCATGAGCTCCGGAAAATTTGATAGGTTAGCTGATCTTTCTTGATACCATCTTGATGGTGATTGACAACTGGACTTAGGGATTGACTATAACTCAGCTTGTGCCACTATGGCACCTCGCCACCCACCCACCAGTCACACCCCCTCGTATACATTTATATTTACATGTTCCACCTCATCTGAAGTCGCCCTTCCCCATGATACTTTTCCTGGTTTTACAGCCTGATATGTTGTGCAGCTATGACTGCGTCTCAATTTACCTCGATTACAGAAAACCAACAAAAGCCCCACCAGTACGATAGCCGTTGTAGACCTAGCGTTCTTGCAACTAAGCTGTTTTCTGGTGACATTGCATGGAACCTCTAATGTACGCCTTACATTGACTCTTCCTAACATTGAGATTTATTCACAACCGCTGTGTCTGCTCATGCGCCTTAGAGTATGAGCACCACTTTTAACTACTACATATCTTGTTTCGATCGCATATAAGAACGTGAATCAACAAGGTGCGGTGCCAATTCGTGGATGAGTAAAATTCGAGGCCCGCAATACTAGTTGCATGCAGGAGTACGAGGGGAGACGTCAATTAGTCGATCGCGACTTGCACAGCAAATCCTGAAGAACAGGTTCGGTTTGATACATCTGTAAGGCATCTGAGCGCCATGTCTCCCACTCCCAACTTTCATTCCCTAGTAGCTGATAAAGTCCCTTCATCTGTGGCTTACACGCGTCAGGACGATCACCCTTGTGAAGGATGAACGAAATGTGGTGATATACACGTCCACCACGGACGCATAGCGCCATATCTGGCCTCCCAAGAGACTCAAATATCTTCGCAAGCTCTTCTTCATCCTCTGTCAGCTGGTTATCGCCTTCGTCAAATGCCAGCGGCAATAACATAATAGGCGCAGCGAACGCGAATGATTTCGCAACCACTTTTGACCACTCCCAATCGATAACGCCCACGATATCAAGCTGGTCGTTAACGAGTATGTTGTCGCCCTTGTTGTCGTGGTGGCGCAGACAAAAAACGTCACTATCCATTATATCGGCTGGGATGATGCGGGGATAGACATCCAGAAGAGAGCGATATATGAGATATGATGATATGGGGTCATCGACCCCCCACTGAGAAGATTCAATAAGGCGAAGATAACAGTGAATCGTCTGATCCACGTGTTCATGCAGGCAGGTGAACGGGCCAAGTAGAGTGAGTTCTTGGGGATGATTCGATTCAAAGACCACGCGATCTGCAAAAGGGCCAATAGACGCCCGCGGCTGGATAGAACCTATCTGTCGAAATGAGTGGTGTTCGAGAGTGATGAAGATGTTGGCTAGCTGGTAGAGTACATGGCGACGCTGGTCGGAGCCTAGATCGTACCACATCAGCGGGGAAGCATCCAATTTATCCATAACTATATAATTGACGTCAGTGTCATTTGTGTCGGATGTGAGGCCATATCCATGAACAGTAGGAGTCGGTACGCCAATGCGATTGAGATACATCAGTGTTTCAAATTCACTGAGCAAGATGTGGTTTTGCATAGCTTGAGGAGGTGTACCTGCGGTCGTTCGTTGGAAGCGAGCAATCCATGCGACATTATCGTCAAATAGAATCTCGAGATGAACGTTCATTCCCCCCATCATCTTCGAAAACGCTGGACGGTTGGTTTCGGCTGCAACGAGAGCCGGGATGGTGCATGGAATGTTGCTGCGGAGTCGGATGATGCGATGTTCGCTAGCTGAATAGGACTAATGCGCTGTTGAAACGCCAGCAGCTCAGCAGCTCTCGTCTTGACAAAGGCATGGAAAAATGCATCCAAGTCCTAACGTTCGTTGATTGAGGAGGGAAACACGAAAGAATGACTTGGACGAACGCCTTTCCTCTTTGGACAATCGTGAAAATGAGGTGTTTGGTGTCTTGAACACAAGCGGCGATGACAACAACCACTAAAGACGCTACGCCTGACTGGTGCATTATGGCAGTCAGAGAATATCACATGTAAGCATTTTTGAAGCAGAGCCGAGGAAGGTTTCAATTTTATGTAGACTTTTGAAACGACCCGATTCTCGTTTCGCGAAAACTTTCAAAGGTACCGTTGAAACTTGGTTGGTCCTGTGGGTCCCGTTGCTCACGTTGATCCATTTGCAGTCCAAGCTTCGGCATGGCAGCAAAACCGCTGAGCGCTTCGTACCCCGCTCTGGGTGGTTATTATGAAATTCGCACCTTCTTTCGACCTAACAAGCTAGATGTAAAGGAGATGGCGTCCAGCCAAATGGTCACTCCTTGAAGTTGAAATGAGCTAAATGGTTACCACGAAGAACTGACATGTCCGACGACAGCCCTCATCAAGACTCCAACCGTAATCATTAATCCAGGTCTGATCAATTGTCATTTTGAGCTAAAATCAAGGCGGCCTCTGAGTCTCTGACTCATAATCGCCGCAAGTGCCTACATATAACACGATATCAAGCATTTGTCCTGACCTCTACTTCAAACATGCTATAATGCATCAGTCAGGCGCACCTTCACGGAGAGTTGCTGTCACCGCCGCTTCTGTTCGAAACATTGAAGTCCTCCTTATCACAATTGTGCAGAGAGCGAGAACGTTCGTTCTAGTCATTCCTTGTGTTCCCCTCAAATCATCAAGAAATCCTAGGACTCGTATGCATTCTGCGATGCCTTCGCGAAGACGGAAACTGCTGAACTGATGGGGCTTCAACAACGCATCAATCTCATTCCTCTAGCGAATGTGGCATCATCTCTCCGCGATGGTGTTCCATGCACCATTCCGGCTCTCGTCGCAGCGAAAGCAAACCGCCCTAAGTTTTCGAAGATGATAGGGGAATGAACATTCATCTCGAGGTTCCATTTAACGATAATGTCGCGTGGCTCGCTCGTATCCAATGAACGACCGTAACCACACTTCCTTAAGTTGTGCAAAACCACATTCTGCTCAACGAATTCGCAACGCTGATGTATCTCAATCGCATTGGAGTACCGACTCATACTGTCCACGGATATGGCTTAACGAGTGATGCAAATGACATCGACCTTCCCCACTCATGTGGAACCGTTTAGATTCCTCGTCGTCATGTACTTCATCAACTGGCCAAGATCTTCATCACTCTCGAACGTCACTCCTTTCAACCATCTGACGAAGGGGATAACCAGCTCTCAGAGAGTGAAGAAGAGCTTGCAAAGATGTTTGGGTCGCTTGGGAGGCCAGATATGGCGCTCTGCGTCCGCGGTGGATTCCGCGTCTATCATCGAATTTCTTTCATCCTTACCAAGGGTGATTGTCCGGACGCGTGTAAGCAGGGACTTTATCAGCTGCTTCGGAATGAAAGTTGAGAGTGGGAGGCATGGCGTGCGGATGCCTTACGGATTTATCCTGTTTCTTCGGGGTTTGTTGGCTAAGGAAGTCGTGATCTAGCTAACATATCTTCTCCTTGTCATTGTATGCATATCCTGTGCGTCGTGAATGTTCTTTCTTTTCCACCATATTTTTCCCACAGCGTCAAGCGTGTAACAGCGCAAACAATCTTGTTCACATCCTTAAAGAGCTCTCATTTGACATCCGTGCAAGACTGATCGAGCTGAGCTAGTCCTTGGCTCAGTATATGACTCGAATGCATCTTGTGTCTTGCAAATATTGACTGTCTCCAGTTAGAACGGCATGTACGATTCATTGATACTCGATTTGCAGGACCCGAACTCGAGCGTTTCTCTCGGTACCAGAGGTGACTTCACAAATCCATGTTTTACAGAAACATGCTCGAGAACTCATAATACATACAGAAGCTTGTTGTAACATTTGTATTTACTCATCGTGCTCTCTCAATTTCACACAGGGCAGAAGATCCAGCCCTGGCTGCTGTCATTGGCATCGACCTTCTGGAGAGTGACCTGCAAAGTATGGTGCGTGAGACCCTGCGCTGCCCAGTACATGACGAGCGCATACTTGAGTGTAATCATTGGCACTGGCAAGACTGCAGGCCAACTGCCCATCAGTGGTTTGAAAGCTGCACATATGTGAGTCATATAATTATGGGATACAGTTCTCGACCCAGTTACTCAGGCGTATTCTCCTAGGTTGTTCCTTGGAACGACCTTGAACAGCGCTGCACTGCCAACGGGGTTACCCACGACACCCGCACCCTGAAAGATGCGCCGAGTCAAAATCATACGGCAGGCAAATCTGCCTTGCTTACGGATTTGGAGCCTGCGCCTTGGGCAAATGTGCCGCTTGCGACATTGATGAACCTAACGATTTTGTTGCTCGCATCAACCATTTGCATGGTCCACTGCATTGACTGTGAGCCTGCGACTAACGAGTCCAACAATCAACACTAATACTGACGAGCATGTTCTGGCTGCCGCTGTTGTTGGCGTAACCGATGACAGGGGTGCCAGGGTTGATGCCCCCCGCTGCTCAAGTCGGGGAGCTGATTGGGAAACTTGACGCTCCTGAGCCTGTAAGTACTGGCAAGAGGGTAGATGCGACTTGGAGTAAATGCGATGAGGGTTGGTTTCGATGAGGAGGTGACAGCCAACCGAGACGGCTTTGAATATTTTGCAAACAAAGGACCACCGCAAAAGGATGTCGCTGATTAATGCCACAAATATCGTGTATGATCCGAGCTTCTGGTAAGTGTTCAATCAGAAGTCCTCTTGTGATGTGAGCCTAGATCTGCTGTGATCCAGAACATCAAAGTCTGACGGGCGTAATGAAATATTTTAAAGGCGAAATAGCGGCCAGGTCTCAAAAATGAAGCAATTAATCACCGTGGTGAGCGCAGACCTACCAGGATCTAGACAACCAGAGTCTGCCAGGCTTCGAAAGATATCAAAGTAGTGAAAATGAATGCATAGTGCTCCCTTGGCATTCGGGCACAGTACCCGAGGTCATAAGAACTGAAGATAATGACACTCGCGCGCGTTAAGCCGGAATTGTATATAGCATGTGTCCTAGCACATCAGGAGAATACTATCCAATTATTTCGAGCAAGTGCTTGCCTTTTCGCAAAGAATTTCGGTTTGCTTACACGATGCCCAGTATTACAAGAGATCATGATGCTAGACAGAATTTGAATATTCTCAACGCCGAACGCCCAGCTTTGTAGGGCGTTATACGCCTGTGTGATCAAGAGGAAATTAGTATATCAGCGACTCGAATGACGATTTAGAAACTACTGATTTCCTGAGTGATGGTTGATCAGAGTGAGACTTTGAGGCATGTATTTATTGAACATGAAGAGAGTAATGCTGAAGCTTCAGTTTCGTAGCTTGGCAGTGTGTGATCCTGGTATAGGTATCACCCGGATGATGTTTGCGCGCTTTGAGGATGGGCCCAGGAGATCATCAGGTTTAACCTTAACCATCATGATTTACCTGGTTACTACGTTGACTACGCTGAACGAATTTCGAAACCGTTGAACCTTGTTGAAAAATTACTTTACATAAAGGCGTGACCAAATGACCTTGTCACATGACCATAAAGTACTAGCGGCGCTGCGGAACTAATTCTCGATTGGTATTATCGAGAATCAAAGAATCAGGAAACTCTGCGACATCGTAAAGACGGCGGACGTTCCGAGCGTCCCTGATGCTCAAATGTATGTATGTACGTTGTTGTTCTTGACATTAGGAGCCGAGTTGGAGACTCGCCCTGGGGTTGAATGAGGCGGGGAATAGAAGTGCTAATAGAAGGAGCCTAGGCGTCGCAGGACAAACCAAACAAGACATCGTATTCATTAGCTTTACCATGAGGGGTATTGCCTCGCAAGTTGCAACTCTCACGCCGCGATCGCATCTCAGCACTGTCGTCCTCGTCAGGACGACTCCGCTCCTGCGCAATCTCTTCTTATTGAAAACTGCTCTTAGCTTCAAAAACCTGCAGATACTTGAGCTCAGTAAGGTTATCCTCTCAGCGCTCGACCGCAACGGGGTTGCAAAAACCCGCTGAGGCGTTTACAGTAAGTCCCCCATCATATCCTCTACCAGAAAGAAGGCGAGGCCTCAACGTATAAATATAGACTAGTACCAATCCTAGTCTCCCCTAGGTAGACCTTAAGTAACGGAGGAAGACAGTCGTTCCGCCTCAGACCTGGCGGTTGTGGCCTTGTGCCATCCGCATTGTCGTCTACTACTAGTAGATCTATGAGTGCTATCATCGAGTCTCCCTGACACCATACGGATCTTGACCCAGTGTACTTTATACGAGCAAGCATTATCGAGCAATAAAAAGGGTGGAAGGCTTTGCACGGCCACATGTAAATAAAGTCAAAATATAACACGAACTAGCGCTCGTTAGGGCACCATGCATGCATGTCTGACACTCGAAGAGATCTTGCGCGAGATATTTAGTCAAGCTGATTATAGGTCGCTGACGATTTTCGCAAGAACATGTCGATTGTTTTACGAACCTGCACTGAACGCCATCTATTCAGATCTTCCAAGCATAGAGCCATTAATTAAGCGCCTACCCCAAGATTTGTGGTCAGCAAGTTCTGGTGGACTGGTGAGCTCAAATCAAGATTGGAGAGCTTCTCTCACTCCGTTGTCTAGGTTATTCGGAGACCCTTGCGTATTCAGGATTGGGAAGTCTTTGCAGGCTACTCTCGCCGCGTTCGCAGCTTACGACTCAGATGGTTCGCGAGCGATGTCCAGCTTTATCGTGCCCTCTTGTCGCCGCCTGATCCCTCATTTCTCCTGCCCAACCTTCGTACATTCACTTGGCACTGTCTCAGCACTCGCTCTGCTGGACTTGATACCATGTCAGCTTTCATGCATCTCCTCCCCAGCCACAATCTCGCAGAGGCACAGCTTACTGTATCTGAACACGCTCTTACTGCATTCTCAGATCTGGGATACACATCGTTGAGGAAGCTGGTCATCCAGGCTAAAGCTCCTATCAGTGCGAATGTTACGGAAGAAGTTGTCTGTAGTCATTCTGCGCTAAAATCACTGGCATGTGGGGAGATCACGGTCAGAGCTCTTCATCACCTATCCCAGTTTCCATCGTTGAGCCGCTTAACCATCGGTCTTGGGGACGATATTCCATCCGCGCTCACCTTTGCAAGATCGCCGTTTCGCAGACTTCGCTATCTGACGATCAACAGTAAAACCATCGATCCGTGCCTCTCCATGATAAAGGCGACCAACTGGAACATACGCTGTTTCCACCATCGGATGGATGTGGCGTATGATCCTGCTGGACGTGGAGTGCTGCTGGAACTACTTCCCTTGCAACTCTCGCACGAGTCATTGAAGTGCATTTCCCTCTTCTCCAACGCCACTCCCCGCCTAGATGACGACCCCATCACAAATCCCTTGTTATTGAACCCCCTTTTTTGCTTCAAACATTTGCGTATACTGGAGCTCAGTGGGTCTATCATCCCAGTACTCGACAACACCGGGTTGCTAAAGCTGGCTGAGGCGTGGCCACAGTTACAGGTCCTCATCCTCCAACAGAAAGCAGGGCGGTATCATATGCCACGCATAGATCTTACTGGCCTTGTTCTACTCCTGGAACATTGCCCTGATCTACGTCAGCTCACACTTTCTGTGAATGCTATCATCGACACCAAGGCGCCTCCCGCGCCTCCAATAAGCACTGGCAGTACAAACAATACGCGCATCACTTCTATCAACTTTTGTAACTCGCCAATTTCGAAGGCAGCCGAAGTCGCTGCGTTTCTCTCCGCTATCACGCCGAACCTCCAAGAAACGTCATCTTGGACAGGTGCGGTGATGCCAGACTCTGGTGGGACTGTTCAAGAGTATCAAAGACGGTGGGACAGTGTAGCAGAGATGGTTCCGGTGTTTGCAGCGGTGCGGAAGCAGGAAAGGGAAGCTTGCATCATACGCACTCAGGCTAAGAGACATGTAGACCGTAAGTGATCTTCTCCCTGATTCATTCTAGTCTAGCGCGGTATTTTGTTGCAGCAATTGTGTAAGCACTCGTAGTCCTCTGGTGACGGAAACCCTTTCTTTACGTCTCATACCATACTCCATTCTTTACGCCACTGTCAACATTTCTATTCGCTATCGTTACCTTGCAACATCACCCCCTTCCCACTACATATTTAAGTATCCATTCTACATCTAGCAGCACAGAAGCAGAGTGGTGGTAGTTCTTCCCCTTCCAAACTCACTCATGGTCCAATCGTCACTTCGAACTCGTACCGCTACACAAAATGTAGCATCCTTACATTTGTCAGACAACATGTGTACGCTGATCATTATTGTATTTCTTGTGTGCTACTACTTCCGAAGTTCCAAGGGGCTTGGAGATTACTGCTCTGAGTCATTTGTAGTATAGAAACTGTTTTCTTTCTTATTCCTAGCTACAGTGTATCTTGCGAGAGCGCAAATGATCTTATTCACACCCTTTAGCTAATTCCACGATTCTTATCTGGGTTTGAGTCTGCTCGTTGGAGATTGTCAAGGGTCGAAGTCGGACTAGGAATTGGTAATGGTTGAGTCATCGGTACCAAAAGACTACCGAAAAAACCGAGCCGGCTAGTTTACTCGAGAGTGATGCGAATAAAATGACGTATGTGACGAGGTGTGATTTCGTACGTATATAAAGAAAATTATGCGTACGTATCGATAGAGATAGCACCTCAGCAAAGTGCGGAATAGTTTTTTCACTGAATTTGTGAAGAGATACCCTGATCCGCAGTAGCGACTATCCCGATCCAACCTGCCAACTACTACTTATAACAGTGCTTTACTAATCACTTGCTGTACATCAGAAGTTTTCATAGCGCTCATTACTCCTGAGTCTTCGACTCATACTCGGCTGAGGTAAGATCATTCATTTAATGCGTTCTTTACTAGATACTGACTAACCGTAGAATACTGATTCTCTCGTTTATAGGTTAGTTAGATATCGATCAGTCTTCGACTCCGAGTCATACGAAACTGAGAATACTCATTCTCTCGTTTATAGTCACTCTTTTGGTTCCCCGCACTCCGTTCAAAATGTCAGTTGGTTCTTCGACTTCCGCCTTACTGATTAGCTGACAGCCCAGAAGGAGGCACCTTGCGGCATCACACTAGGCCATATACTACTAAGCAATTCATCCTTACTTGAATTTGACTTAAATGCTGGATGGGCAATCGTAGACTTTCGTCTTTCGCTGGAGTCCTCACACTAATCCAGCTTTGACGTTCGTTACTTGGTGCCACCTTTCCTTTCCCAGATGTCTCCTTCGACTGAACTTGAGGCTGTGGAGCGCAACATGCTTATAGTCAGCAGTGAGTACCACTACCAGTTGTTTGAATGTTTTGTAGGGTTTACAATAATTAGCTATCCTAAGTGGCTTGACGGTCCTGGAATATGCCTGGAATGTCCGTTTTGAAATAGGGGTCATCTGGCCGTGAGTGTGTTCGATATCGATGAATGCGACTGACGATATCTTTCTCATCAACAGCCAACTTCGGAAGAACGCCGAAGCCAAGATCTTTGTGATCGTCAGATATGTTGGCATAGCTGGACAAATGTAAGCGATTTGGAAACTACAGAAGGCACATGCTAACCCCTATCGCTAGCTTCAACGTCTGGTTTGTGAACAGGATGGCGTCAGGGATTCCAAATCATCCGCTAGCTTGTAGAGCGTGGTACTTATATCAGGTTTTAACGGTTCAATGTCTATTAATGTCAGAAGAGCTACTGCTGACACGGCGAAGTACGTGTTGTTCTTACTTCTGACGCAACATATTTATCCGAGTTATCTCTACAGTTTACAAAATGTACAACAACAACAAATACATTCTTGGCATCCTCTCCGTCTTTGTCAGCGCGCAGTGTGCCGCCATGGCTGTCAGCGCTCGGATTCTTGCGCCTGCCATCAGTTCTTCTCCTACGTGTATAGTAGTCGACTCCCATCCCGCTCAGATTTATGCTGGGTGAGAAAATTGGAATTTGTTGTATATCTGATCACTGAGTCGAGAACCAGCGCCGGAACCACTGCAGTCCATTTGTGCCTTCTGGTTATGATATTATGGCGGTACTTTAGAGGAAATTGGCCCGAACTTTTACGTTCATACATCAAAATTATGGTCCGCGACAGTGTTTGTACGCTCATTGCGGTGTCAGGTATGCGGGGACTTTCCCCCTGTAGCACGTATGTTCACCACTGGTTAGGGGGCTTTTTGCTCATAACAATCACACCCATGATGACTCAGCCACTGATGAGTCAAAATTTGTTCTTTCTGTAAGTTTTGCGTCAACTGCTTATTCACTGCTCACTTTCAATCCGCTGTAGCGTGATGCTCTTCTCCCTTTGGTTCGGTGTTGAGTACAATATTCTTGGTCGATTACTTTGTTGCTCAATATATTAACTTTATCAGACCGGCCGACTAGTTCTTGGCAAAGCGAGGTTCCTCCAAGAGTCCAAGAATGATCGCCAGTTGACGGAGGTGGACCTTGACAACTTGGAACCTCTTGAAGACTGCGACATATCTTCTGCGAGACCTTCCGACTCCAAAGTCATAGCGATCAAACTCACTATCGCGGTCGACTCTGAGTTAGGCGTAGGTGCGGAAGAAGATATTGCTGACATATGTATTTGTGACTGGGTGGATAATGCTTCGGCATCGAGCTACACACCCACCATCATGTCCATGGAAACAGGCAACAGCGGCGATGGTTCAGGGTCTAGGAATTAATCCCACTTGTTTTAGATGGACATGATTGGAGTGTATACTTCACATCACTAGGAGAGTGTGGAGAGATGGTGGATTTGGCTGTGTTGGAATCGGAACTTGTATCGGATAAGATGCGAGCGCACATCGGAGCTTCTCGCTCAGTAATTGGTTGTAAAACGGACTATGGACTATTAGTTGTCGTGTACAGGTACATAAAACGGACCGGTTATTTTCTATTAGCGTGGTATAGTATAAATACTAATAATTTAGATCAAGTAGATAAGTAGGAGCGTTGAATAGATCGTCTCTTGACTTGTATCGCGACTCATTACCACAATTTGATCGGGAAAACAGTTTTCTATGGTGCGCGTCAATTAGCCACCACTACTTTGGTACAGTGGCCAAATTGGATGCCGACGGCTGGATACGCCACTAGCGCGCCACTCCCGGGAGTCCGAGCTTAACCTGTTTTAGTGCTTCATGTCAAAATTAGTGACAGAAATGACATTTTTTTCGGTACAGTAGATATTTGTAAACCGAGTCAGTTGTTTCCAATTGCTTGATTCGCAATGACGAAAAAACACAAATAGCTCGCAGCTGCACGAGCGCGATGGAAAAATCAGCCTCTAGCTGCTATCACATGTCCCACTGGTACACAACCTCCTTCACCACTGTCAACGCATTCCGCAGACATGCCCGAAGCACTCGGCACAGAATTCAGTTCAATAGACTTGGACTTTGACTGTCTCTCTGACTGTGGTTATACTGGGGGTATCAATTTTCATCAATCGGATGATGAATATGT